>JAUMJL010000233.1:0-180007 GCA_033558185.1 Dromococcyx pavoninus
CCTGCGAAACCCCAGACTCCGCTCCCGGAAGGTGCGGGACCCCTGTCCGGCCGCAGCCCCGTGGTGCCCGGAGGGACCCCCGGACAGTCCCGCCCCGCCCGTCCCACGGTCCCTGTAGCGACGGGGCCGAGCACCGGGAAAGCCCCCGGTCCCGCCACGCCGCCCCCCGCCCGTCCCGGCCCCCACGCTCCGGTACCGGAACCCGCGCCCGTGGTGGCACCGGAGCCCCCGCCGCGCGGGCCCGGGGAGCGCCGGGAGGGGCCGGGACTCCGCTCCAGGAGCCGTCCCGGTGCCGGTGCTGGCCCCGTTACCTGCGGAGCCGCCGCTGCGCGGGGCCGCGGAGCCCTCAGTCCATGTTGCGGGCGCGGCGGGGCCGGGAACCGCGGCTGCCCCGCTCCGGCGGAAGGCGCCGAGCGCCAGGAAGGGGGAGGAGACCGCGGCGGGGGGGTGCGCGGGCACCGGGCCGGGCGGGGGGGTGCGCGGAACCCGACCGGCACCGATCCGCACCCATCCGCATCACCCACGGCCCCGCGCCCGCACTCTCCCGCACTGCCCCGGTCCTGGCCCACGTCGCCCCTCCCCATAATAACCCGCAACCGGCCCGCGGTCCCGCACCAGCACCGACACGCATCACTGGCATCGACCCGCACCCGGTCGGGGCTGCCGAGTCTGCGGGGGTCGGGGCTGCGGGACCAGTGACAACGACCCGCACCTGCATAGATCCGCATCAACACGCACCGACACCGACCCGCACCACCGGAGCCGGCCCGCACCAGCACCGATCCGCGGGGGCCGGGGGACCCCTTGCCCCTCACGGTGCTCCTGACGCCCCTCCTGCACCCCGCGCCGCAGCGGGGTGGAGGGCACCGGGCAGGGCCGCACGGGAACCGCCAGGGGGCGCTGCAGCCTCACCGGTGCCTCCGGTGCTGCGGGACCGGAGCTGCGGGAGGCGGGGCTGCGGTCGTGAGCGGGCTGGCTCCGCCGCGGACCCTCGGTGGCTGCCGGTGTAGGGGAGGGGCGGTCGCGGGGCACGGGCTGTGGGTCTCCCGCAGGGCTCTGGGAAGGCAACAGCGGCCTCAGTCCGACCGGCTTTGCGGGTCACAGGGGAGCGGGCGTGGGAAGGGGGCTGCGTCGGGGGGGCCACGCGTGGGAGGGGGCATGGCGAGAGCGCGGCGCCTCTGGCGCGGAGGGGAACGCTCAGAGCAGCCGCCAGACCCATCCCGCGAACCCCGGGCAATCCCTGCACCCCTCCTGCTGGGGCGGTCTCGCGGGAACATCTGGACTTTCCTTCAACATCTGGCGCAGCAGCAACTCCAAAGCAGCTCCCCCCACCCCCCGAACTGCTGCCTCACCGGCTGGGGCGGAGCAGGCATGTGACGTCATTGTTTTAACAGCTGACGTCATCGGGGGGGGTTGCAGGCAGCTGCCCGATGATGGATGCCCCCACCGCTCCCCTGCCTTCCACCTCAGCCCCTTCCAGGCAGCAGAGGTGCAAGGGAATGATGTCACAGCTCAATGATGTCACGGCTCTGGCAAGGAATGATGTCACAGCTCAATGATGTCATGGCTCCAGCTATGATGTCAAGGTTCTGGCACAGTGTGCTGGGAGGGGGGGACAAGGGGATGAGGGGCTCTCCTGGTGCAGCCGGTGGAGGGATGGGGTGTGCAGGGGTAAGCCAATGTCATCTTGGCCTTGGAGGGGTCCAGGGTCTGGGCTGGCAGCCCTCGCACCCCAACAGATCCGTCGTGTCCAGGTGCTGGAGCAGCTGCATCCCTGCGCTCTTCCAAAGCACTGTGGTTCTTGGCAGTGCAGCCCTGGCCCTGAGCAGCCAACAGTGCAGATTCCGGTGATGGAGACCATTACCAAACATCCCAGCAGGATGGGACGTTCCCTGCAGAGCAAGGGATGGTTGAGAGGCAGGAGGGGACCCAGGTGGGGTTGGGGATGGAGCCACTGGCTGCAGCCCACAGCGCTCTGCCGAAACCCCGCCGTGGGCTCATGGTTCGTGGTGGGCTCACGGTTCACAGTGGGCTCGCGGCCTGGTGCGAGCACGGGTGTAGTGAGGGTCCCACAGCTCGGGAACTCCGTTGGACCCTTCCCCTGCAGCCGGAGCCCTGGGTGCTGCTCCCCCTCCCAGGGGAGCTCCAGGGAGCTGTGGGTGCAGGCAAGAACGGGCAGGGTAGCACCGCCGCCGCGGGGGTCCCAGCTGGGCCCAGCTCTCCTGTCCGGTGTTTGCTCCCCTGCAGCGTCTCTGCCCTCACTGAGGGGAGCGCGGACTGACCTGGGCAGGGCCTGGAGGGGCATCATCAGGGGCTGGACGTCACTGGGGTCCGGGCATTGCCCACCTATACCATGGCACAGCTCTGCCCGTCCCCCTGCCCATAGCACATCCGTACCACACCGCACCTCTGCCCGTACCGCACCTAATACCATGGCACCCCCTGCCCGTCCCAGACCCACTCCCCACCATCCCTCTGCCCTTACCACACCTATACCATGGCACCCCCTGCCCGTCCCAGACCCACTCCCCCTACCCTTACTGCACCTATACCATGGCACCCCCTGCCCGTCCCAGACCCACTCCCCCTACCCTTACTGCACCTATACCATGGCACCCCCTGCCCGTCCCAGACCCACTCCCCCTACCCTTACTGCACCTATACCATGGCACCCCCTGCCCGTCCCAGACCCACTCCCCCTGCCCTTACCGCACCTATACCATGGCACCGTCCCCCTGCTCGTCCCCCTCCGCTCCCCACCGTCCCCCTCCCCATCCCCCTGCCCATCCAGCGCATCCCTCCCCGCCCCCTCCCGTCGTTCCCCCTGCCCACACAGCCCCCCCCCCCCCCCAAACCCCGGGGGGATGGGGGGGCGCAGCCCCGGCCACTCCCGCGCATGCGCGCTGCGCGGCCGCCGCGTAGGACGCCCCCCGTTCCCCCCCACCCAGCGCCCCGTCCCTTCCTCCCTCCCTCGCGCCCGGTGACGTCAGGCGGGTGGCGGCGCGCGCTCCATCCCCCCCCCCCCCCCAATCTCCGCGGCGGCGGCGGCGCGCGCAGCCCCCCCCCCCCTTTCCCCGGCTCCCCCCTCCCCGCCGCCCCCGGCGCCGCCGCCGCCGCCCCGCCCGCAGGGTCTGCCCGCCCCCCCCGGCCCCGCCCGCGCCCCCTCCCGCCCCCCCCCCCCCCGCGGATGTCGGTGCGCGGGCCTGGGACGCGCCGCCCCGCGGGCAGCACGGCGTGAGCAGCCGCCGAGCCGCCGGCATGGGGCCCCTGCTGCCCCCTCGCGGGGTGCCTGTTCGCCCTGCTCGCCGTGCCCGTCGCCCGCGCCCTCGAAGGTGAGTGCGGGGCCGGGAGCGGCGGGAATCCCCGCGGAGGTCACCGGGTGCGGGGGCTCCGGTCGAGGGGAGCGGGGATCGCTGGGTGCGGGGGCTCCGGGCGCCGGGGTGGGGGGGGAGCTCCGGGAGCACTGGGAGCCTGGCTGGCATCGGGAGCGGAGCGGGGATTCGCCGTCACCGAGGGCGATGCGGGGGCAGTTGTGGGCTCCGGGCGGTGCGGGAGCTGCGGGGGCTCGGGAGGCCGGGGGCTGCGCGGCCCCACGATCGCTGTCGGGGGCGCGGGACCGGGAGCCGTCGGGCTCCGGCGGGGCCGGGGAGGGGGCGGGGGGCGCCGCCGTGACAAAGCAGAGCGGGTGCGGGCGGGCCGGGGGGCACCGGGAACGAAGGGGGCACCGGGAGTAGGGCTGGCGCCGGGGAACACCGGTACTGGGGATACCGGGAAGGGGACCGGAGCGCCGCGTCCTTCCCTGCGCCGCATTGAAGGGATGCTCCCCCACCCCCTTCCCACCCCCAGCCGCTCGTTCCCTCTCCCTATTTTCTTCCTCCTTCTCCAGTTTTGGGGCACTTTCATCCCACCCACCAGCCCGGTTTCCGCTGGGATCCCAAGTTGCCCCCGCAGCCAAGCAGGGAAATTGGGGGCTGGGGTCCCGAGGGTCCCCCCGCCCGTGACAGCCCGGCTCACCCCGCAATCCCATTCTTGCATAACTGGGGCTGCTGGAACCGCGACAGCCCCACTGCGGAGTTTGGCCGCGGCTGCTCTGGTGGCACTGGGAAAATGTTTACCCAGCGATGGGGCTGTCGGGCTGTCTGGTTGTCTGTCTGTCCAGCTTTTTTTCCAAGCTGCGCACGTCCCGTTCCCTGCTATTATTGATCTATTCAGTAAATACTTGAGTGAGCTCGTCAGCTCCGTGGCCGGGGTTTGAATGTGCAAGGGGGCTGCTCTTGGCAGTGCGAGCGCATTTCAGAGCTGGCAGCTGGATGAGCCAGGAACCGGCGGTGGAGAAGTTCCCTGCAGCGCCTGAATGCGCCGGGCAGGAGGCTGTTTTTCCCTTTAAAAGCAGGGAGATGGGGGCTTTGAGTTGGCTCACTCCACTTTCCTCCTATGCATTCCCACTGTCGAGATGGGAAGGGCCTGGCGAAGGCAGGAGGCCGGAGAAATTGGTTGGCGAGGGATTTTGGGGAAGGTTTTCCTGTCCCCTCTCTTCGCCCACCTTAGAGCGAGCCAGGCGAAGCCGTGGGCGTTTGGTGTCGTGGCAGCACCTGACCCATCACCAGGGATGGAGAAGGAGGCTGGGGCACACACCAGATCCCTGCTCCAGATTCATCTCTGGGGCTGCGGGAGGCTGGAGCCTGCAGTTTCCATCCCTCCATCCCCTCCTCGCCCCACTAGAGGTCCAAGCGCTTCATTACTGTCCCTGGAAGGGAGGTGACAGGGGCAGAGGTGCTGGTGGCACCCCACAGCTGTCCCGCTCGGCTGGCACCGGCGCAGTTGTCAGCGCAGGGTTGGTTGACCTGCTGGCACTCGCTCATCAGGCTTGGCCGCACAGGTGAGGGCTGAGCTGAGTCCACCGGGGTCCCCTGCTCCCACCACCATCTTGGGGGACCCCTGGTCTCGAAGGCGTCGTCCCTGCTCGATGGTGAGTTGGCGAGTCGGAGCAGCCAGCGGATCCAGAAGTTCGCGAGGGTGGGAGGGACAGGCATCACTCATTGCATAAGCTCCGTTGCCTTTGGAAACGAGGCTGCAGAAGGATGATGATCTGGAGGGAAGTTTCTCCATCCTTTCTCCACCCCATGAGCTGGAGCGGGGCAGAAGCCAGCGCAGAGACGCCCTCTCCTTCCTGCAGCCTGCACCCCTCTGGAGGGGCTTCCCTTGGGGTTGCTGATGGAGATGGGATCCCGTTCAACCCCACAGAGCCTTGGGCAGTTCAGCAGGGCAAGGGGTCCTCCTGAGAACTGGGGAAGGAGCTGTGTGGATCTGTGGGCAGGAGGATGGAGAGGGTGCTCTCAAAGCCCGCGCTCCAGCAGGGCTGTGACTGGGCTGTTTGAGAAGCAGAGGGTGGCACCTTGGTGGCATCTAGTGCCTTGGCCCCAGCGGTCCTGGCCAGGATCTGGTTTCCCGGGCTCCAGATCTCCTGCTGCTTGAGCTGGATGTGGTGGGGGATCTGGGGGAACCACAGCGGAGCTGGTGCTGCCCGAGTGCCACTGGGAGTGGGGTGCAGAGTCCCAGTCCTTGCCCAGAGAGCCAGGTCCCCACACCCACTGCTGAAGTTTGCACCCCCAGACCTCTCCTGTGGTTTGCAGCTTGGGAAGCTTTGGCTGCAGGATAAGGAGGAGGCAAAGTCCAGCCAGTGGGGTGGTGGAGGAGGAAGTTCTACCAGGGGCAGAAGGGGCACTGGTAGATTCTGTCTGCTGGAGCTCCTCCACCTCTTGCCGAGGCAGCATGGGGCTTCCCTGCGTGCTGCTGCCTCGGTGGCCAGAGCTGGGGAGCAGGGGCAGGTGGAGATCACCCTGCTTCTGCCTTGGGAATAGCCTGTGGTTAAAGGAGGCTTTGGTGCAGCACTCCCTGATCGCCAACCGTGGTTCTGGCGTGTCTCGTGTGCCAGGGCAGTGCGTGTGCCTGTGTGTGCACGTGTGTGTGCACTGTTTCCCTGGGCATGCGTGGGCTTGCCAGGAGCTGCACTGGGTTCAGCAGAGGTGAAGAGAGCAGATTGGGGGCTGCTGGGAGGAGGAGGCAGTGGCTCCCCACAGGCATTGGCTGTGGGCACCTCCAGGCAGTGGTGGGGAGAAGAGGGAAGATGCCCACATCCCCACACAGAGCGTCCTGGTGAGACCCTCTGCTCTGGAGAGCTTGGGGTCCCTGGGAGCTCTGTGGGGCGCTGCCCTGTGTGGGAGGTGACTTGCTGTGGGATGCCAGCGTGTCCTGGTGCCACTGTGGTGTCTGGAGGAGAAGGCTGGACTCCAACCACCATCCCGCCTGCTCCCGATCCGGTGACGAGCGCTGACATTGAGAGGACAGGGCAGTGGTGGGAGCATCCCTGGCAGAGCCTGGCAGCGCTGCTCGTTTTGGGGTGAACCCGAGGCGTTGCCCTCTCACTGCTTCCAGCACTGTTCCGAGGCGCTGTGGGTGATGCAGAGATGGCAGCAGCTGTGGCGTGTCCCTATCTGTGTGTCTCAACCCCACCACTCGCCCTTGTCTTCTCTCCATGGCATTTCCTCAGGCTCCACGGGAACATGTGGATCGGGAAGGAGCAGGGGCTGCATGGGCCTGCTGGCTGGTGATGCTTTTCCTCTGGTGTCGAGTACCAATCAGGCTGCTGGGGAGCAAAACCACCTCGGTCCTCCCTGTTCTTTAAAGGCCCTGGCCCCTGGAGTCTCCTCTTCTGGAGGAGCTGCCTCTGCTGTGGCCAACACTGATTCCTTTTTGCCCGTGCTTGATCCGTGGCTGCCTGGCACGGCTGACTCGCGCGAACCAGGAGCATCATCACCGTTCATGGAAGTGACCGTGGTGGTGGCTGGGTGTGGATGTTGGGCACGTGGGGTCTGTGGAGCAGCGTTCTCCTGCGCCGGGTGCTGCCTGGTTGGTGCCAACGGGTTATTGCACAGCTTATTCCAGAGCAGCGGCAACGCGAGCAGCCGGTGGCGGAGAGGAGGGAGCGGCGCTCGCTGTCAGGTGGATCCTGCCGAGGTCTCACCACCATCTCGCGAGCGCTGGGGAAGCTGAGCGGGGAGCGGGGCTGCCCGTGTGCTCCCGCTGCTCCTGCTCCAGACACCTTCCCCTAGGGAAGCTGGGGGCTTTCCTGCCCAGTTCGGGACTGATGTCCTGGGAGGCAGAGGGAGCTGGGCCCACATCTGTGACCAACCGTGGTGCACTGGGATTTTGGCTGTGCCTTTGGGATGGCTCCCCGTGCTCACCATGGGTGGCTTTTCAGTGAGGCTCTGGCCAGCTCAGGCCTGGAATTGCCACTCCGAAGCGGTGCAGGGAGCGTGTGCTCTGCCAGCACCCTTTGCCCTGAGAAGGGGATGCAGGGGATGATTCCCGAAAGCATGGGACAGCGTAGGGTGTTGCGGTCAAGGCTGGGCCCTCGGGAGCTGCCGGCCAGGACAGGCTGTGCCGCGCTCCTGCTGAGTCGGCGCAATCAGCACGATGGTAACCGTCGGGCGACACCGCGGCTTTGTCGTGGGGCAGGAGGTTCCTCTTCCAGGCCTTGAAATTATTTCAGTTCCCAGATCTGTGTTGAACACCTTCTTTGTGCCAACCTTGCCTAAAATCCTTGCTCCATTCCCGCAAGACCACCTGGCTGGGCCACGGCCCCGCTTGGTGCCTGTGCCCTCCGGCAGCCACCGACCCGACCGTGTGTGGCACCTTGGCTGAGCGCAGAACCCTCCTGCTCCATCCGAGCACGTCCTGGGGCGCGGCTGAAATACTCGGATGAATCCTGTGCTTCCGAGGTTGGGGAGTGGTTGAGATGGTGCCTGCTCCCGGTCACGGCGGTGCGCGGCTGACTCAGCCGGTGAGCGGTGGATGCGCCCGCCTGTTTCCTTCCTGTGGTCCCGACTTTGCCAGGCGGACAGGGGTCTCCTTGTGCTTGAGCTGAGTTTTATCTCCATCACCTCCCAGAGAGGGCGTTTGGCCGCATTCCCGTGGACTGGGATTCTCGGCCCTCAACAGGAGCCGCGGGCTCGGGTCCCTCCAGTGGCCCCTCTGCCGCTGCCATGGGTGCTGCTCCCTGGGATCCTTCCCTGAGCGCAGTGGCCGCGGTCCCTGGAGAGGGAGTGTGGGTGCATTTCTGGACTCCCTTTCCATCGTGGCTGAGCACAGCGGGGGCCGCTGGGCCTTGTTTCCCGCTGGGGCAGCAGTCGGTGCTGTTGGTGCTGGACCGGGTGCTGTGTGTGGCTGGGGGGTGGCCACATCTCGGTGGGCTCAGAGCTGCCCGCTGCGCCCCACGTGGGGCTGTGGCACCGAGGCTGGAGATGGTGTGTGCTGGGGCCTCACTGAGGCTTTTCTTCTGCTGGCTCTTCCCAGCCAGAGTGTCGGCTCCCTCTGAGCAGAGCATATTGTCGAGGGGATACATTTTCCTCTCCTTGGGATATTGCAAGGCTGACTCAGGCTGTTTTACAAGCCAGGTTCTACTGTTGGTTGGCTGTTTGGTGCCTCCTGTGCCATACCCTGGCCGGGCAGCAATAGGAAATATTTTCAGCAACTTCTCGTCGTGTTCGCTCTCTGCCTCATATTTTAAGAACGAAAAGTACGGGGTGGGCTGTGAGGGCTG
Organism: Dromococcyx pavoninus; assembly: GCA_033558185.1. Lineage (NCBI taxonomy): Eukaryota > Metazoa > Chordata > Aves > Cuculiformes > Neomorphidae > Dromococcyx > Dromococcyx pavoninus. The sequence goes on from JAUMJL010000233.1 coordinate 8,603, forward strand.
TTTTGCTGAACGTTACCCCATTGTGTGAGGCTGCATTTCTCAATGCCATCCAGTCATTTCCAAGGCTAAAAATAACCTCCCGGTGTCCTTTCTTAGCTAGGGAAGGGAACAGAGCAGAGCTGCAGTCATGCAGAGGCTTTGCGGGGTCAGAGCTCGTCCCAGCGCTGCTGGACGCGAGGGGTTTGTGGGGCAGGTGGGTGAAATGTTGGATAATGACCTTGCTGGTGGCCACGAGCTCCTCTGGTGGGGCTGTGCTGGGTGCCCCGAGGGGAGGGATGGGAAGAGCAACCTCTGGTCCAGAGTCAGCCTGCAGGGGAGGTGAGAGCAGGGCTGCCATGTCCCGTTTGTGGACTGAGGCAGCAGTGGGAATTGTGGATGGCTGGGAGGGAGCCTGGGTTGGAAGTGGCATCTTTGAGGGGACTCATTACCCTCCTGTAAGGTGTCATTTCTCCAAATGTGCCCATGGCCAGGATGGGTGGGCGTTGGCGGACGCATCCAGCATGTGAGCTGGTGCCAGGCAGGTGAGGGGTGAGGTGAGCCACAAGCATGTGGTTTGCTTGGTGAATAACGGGGGTTGCTGGAGTAGGGGTGCAAGGGAAGCAGTGGTGGCTTTGCTGCTGGGCTGGGGCTCTGCTGTCCATCCCTGGGCGATCAAACTGAGGACGAGGATGTGGGCTGGTGGGACAAAGGCTTCCAAGCCATCGTGCTGCTGCTGTTCTGCCCCAGCTTTGCTGGGTTTTGTTTGCCGTGGGCTGCCAGGCAAATTGTTATTTTGATCTGCCAAGAGCTTTGAAACGCATCAATCTTGTCCATTTACTTAATGTGGTGCAGCCCTTTGTTTGCAGGCGCCGCTGCAGCCGTCAGAGCACGGGGACTGAGCGCTCGCTGGGCCCTGGGTTCGCGCAGCGGCTCATTGTGGCTGATGAGGAGTCGAGCATCTGCCTCTGGTGACCTGGGCTGCGCCGGCGTGCCCGCTCCTCGTGCTGCCCTGTCCCCTCCCGGCGTCCCTCCCGGTGTCCCCTCCCACTGCTTCCCTGCACCCCCGGGGGCAGAGCCCCTCAATGCCGCAGCAGCACGCGCCAGCACCTCGCAGACGTGACCGGTGATTTTCTGTTCATGCTGTGCTCAGAATTTGAATATCGTGGCCTAAAGGATTGCACGTGGATGCAGGTGCCCGTGCTGTGAGTGACGCTGATCGAGGGGCTGCCAGTGGGTGCCCACCCACCTCCATGCACCCACCTGCCACTGCTTGGAGCAGTTCTGTCCAGGGACAAGTGTGTTTGCAGTGATGCCCCTTGGCCGTGTCCAGCTGGATTTGCACCCGGGAGAACGACTCCAGCTGATGCCTGACACCCGGGTGGCTCTGACTCTGGGGAACAGTGGCAACCTGAAGCACGTGGTGCCCCGTTCTCCCTCGGGTGCATGTGCCAGCTTGGAGCTGGACGGGTGCGCAGCCGGCGTGAGGAGGGGGCTGGCAGAGGCTGCTGGGGGTTTCCTTCCTCCCGGCACTCAGCGCCGCGGGTGTCGTGCTGCAGTTTTATTGTTTGGAAAAGGAAGCACTTGGGTTTAATACTTCCCGCGGTGGCTGCCGTCCCAGCGGCCCAGGCGGATGCTGCAGGGCGCTGGGGTGAGTGCTGTGCTGATAGTCGGGCTGTACCTGTGCCTCCGTCCCCGACTTTTGCCCCTGAGCAGGGACCTGCGATTCCCAAGAAAGGAAATTGCCTCCCCCCATCCTGAAAATGTCAGCTGAAGTGGTCGCTGGCCTCATCCATGCTGTGGGACACTTCCTTGGCTGCTCCCAGCAAGGTGAGCGGCCCTGATCCGCTTGGCATCTGCACCGTGACCCTGCTTCCCACTGCAGGCCCTGGCTGCCACTTGCCCTTCCAGATGGGTTTGCTCAGCATCTCCTCTCATGGCCCTGAGCATGTTTTCCCTGTGGAATAGTGGATTTGGAGCCTAGTGCTGCGCTTACTCACCAGCTTCATCTTCTTTGCAGCTGCTCAGGTGCTGTTGTCCATTGAAACCCGCCCGGCCCAGCCCTGCGCCCGTTCAGCTGCATAAAATCTTAAAGCTTCTTTTTCTGCCAAAGTTAAAACCAGGACCCTGACCTGCAGGAGCCACCTGGCTGCCATGGAGGAGAGGTTTGGTGCTGGTGTAGTTAAGCTGTGCTGGTGCAGATGCCAAGGTTGGTGTCCAGGACACAGCACCAACGCAGACATAACCAAACTGGATTCCTCTTTAATCATTTTTATCGGTTATAAACAGAAGGGACAGTGCCGGCCGATGTGGTGGCTGGGGAAGCGATGCAGGAATGAGCTCCAGCGTGGATGCCCCTGAGCTGTGGGGATGCCTGAGGATGCTGAGGTGTTGCTGGTTAAAGCTCTGCAGAGCTACCTTGAAGCCACTTCAGGATGTGGCTTGCCCTGTCCCACAGCACCGCATTGCACACGTGTGCCGCGGAAACTACTTGGAAAGCACTGGCGCAAAGGGGTGTCCGTGGACAGGAGGGCTCTTCCTGCCCCGGCTGGAGGCGGCAGTTTGGGGCAGCTGGGTTTGGTTTTGGGGACCAGGCCATGGCTGGAAGCCCCACGTGGGCAGGATGCTCCAGCAGGAGGGACAGGGACTGTGGTGCTGCCGTGGGTTGTTTTCTCCTGGGGAGGCCTTGGGGTCCCCTGGGCACTCCCCGTTAGGTACTCGCAGGGGCGGCTGCTCTGAGGTAACTGGGGGAGGGGGGGGGGGTCCCCACATCCTCGTGCCCACATCCCCAGTGCCCAGCTCGACCCTGGCACGGGGACTACGTTCACACGGGCAGGTGGACCAGAATCCAGAGCAGCTCCCTGCTCGGACGTGCTACTCAGGAATAAGAGTCCCTTTATGCCGGAATAATTAGTGTACTCAGAGCCCGCTAATTATTCTGGGATAAAAGTGACTTTTATTCCGGCAGAGTGTCCTCTCAAAGGGCCCTTTCTGCCCGCTTCCCGGGCACAATAGCTGCTCTGCTCCGTTTCCCCATCTCAGACAAAGTCCTTATTTGCGAAGCCAGCGAAATTGAGTTGACTAATGAATTAAGGCCAATGGTTTTGGCTGGGCTCCAGCGTTTTGAAAGCCTTGGCGAGCTGATGCCCATCCCGGGCAGGAGGAAGCGCAGACCCTCCAGCCCCACAAAGCCCCCGCACGCAGCGTTCGGCCTCGGCTGCCGAGCTCCGGCTGCATCCTGCGCCGATCCGGCCATCCAGATGAAATGTCTATTAATCCATAAAGTGCAATTGCTTTATTGCCCAGTGCAGGCAGGTCTCTGGAGGAAGCGTTATCAGCTTTAGCCACAAGCCATAAATAACTGCCTCCAGTGCAGAACACTCCATTCTGTTTGGTATAAACATCCCACTTCTTATTGCTGGAATAAATAAGGGGAACCAAGCCTTCTGAGCAGGTAGGGAGATGAGGGTCCAGCTGGTGGGCTCTCCTGCCCACCGGCGCTCCCCATCCCATCCCATCCCCGGGACAGGAAAGGGGGCAGCTGGGAGTGAAGCTTCCCCCCAGTAGGGGTGACTTCCAGCCAGGGATGCTGCAACCCGTCCAACTGCACCAAGAGGAGTTAAGCCCCTTTCTCTTGGCTGCAAATGCTTTTTTTCTTCTTTTTCTTTCTTCCTCTGTTTTTTTTTCCCCATTTAAATTGCAGATAAGCTACAAAAAGAGAAAGAAATCAAAAACACGTGATTCTTTCTTGAAGCCCCCTCAGCTGCGTGGCTGGAGCCGGCCCTTTCTGCCCCTCCCCACCACGTTCTGTGTGATCCAGCTCTTTTTTCTTCCTTTCCAGTTCTGAAAATGCCGAGGGTTCGTTTCATCTGGCTCCATCTCTGCCATTTTCAGCTCATTCTCTCCGTGGGGCTGGCGGCAGGAGGGGGCGAGGGGATCGCGCTCCCATCTCCTGTTTTCTGAATTTGGTTTAAAATGCAAATCTTTTTTTTTTTGTTGTTGTTTTTTAATGCATTTCATCCGAGCCCGGGGAGTGGGAGGGAAGGGGCTGGGCAGGCAGGGGAGCGCATTCCTCCCAGTGCGTCCAGATTTCCTGATGCGTGTTCGCATTTCAATCGTCTCCGCCTGGATCCGTTTGAAGTCAGGTGACCGTGGTGCTGCCGAGGATGAAAGCAGCCCCTGGGAGCCACGATATGAATTTATCCCCCTTCTCCCTCCCCACCAGGGATGGATGCGATGGGCAGCCTCCATCTTCCATCCTCCCTTAGGGGCACGTCCTCCCATCCGTCGTCCTTCTCCTCAGGTCTTCTCTCCCCTTTGTCTGAGTCGGGGAGGCAGCCGGTGGCGAGTCCGGCAGCCGATGGAATTCCCATTCACCAAGGAGAAATTGTTCTTGACCAACCTGATCACCTTCTGTGATTGTGGGACTGGCTGGGTACCTGAGGGGAGAGCAGAGGATGTTGTCCACCCCAGCTCCAGCCAGACTTTGGACGCTCTGTCCCACAACATCTTCATAGGGAATCTTAGGAAGTGTGGGTTGGATGAGTGGGCAGTGAGGTGGGTTGGGAGCTGGCTGGATGACAGAGCACGGAGGGTTGGGATTGGCAGATTGGAAGCCTGTGGCCAGCTGGGTTCCCAGGGATCAGTACTGGGCCCAGTTTTGGTCAGCATCTTCATCCATGACCTGGATGAGGGGACTGAGTTTATCCTCAGCACGCTTGCTGGTGACAGGAAGCCGGCACCAGTGGCTGATCCACTGGAACACCGCGCTGCCATTCAGGGAGCCCTGGGCAGGCTGGAGATGCTGGCAGAGAGGAACCTTATTGAGTTCAACAGAGGCAAACACAGGGTTCTGCACCTGGGGAGAAGCAACCCCACCCACCAGGACAGGTTGGGGGTCACCAGTGGGAGAGCAACTCTGTGGAGCAGGACTTGGGAGTCCTGGTAGACGTGTGATGAGGGCAGGGCTGGGCTCCTCACCGAGCGCTTGACTGCTCGGAGCAGCCTCGGTGGCGGCGGGTGGGACCCATCCTGCCTTGTCCCTCCCAACAGCGGGGTCTGGCGCGTGGGCTTACTGCCCTGACCATGACCCAGGATGGGGCTGGAAGCAGATGGGATGGGAGTTTCCAGATGGTTCTTGAGAGCATCCCCCTCGTTAGGTCAAGGGAGATGCACGGAGGCCAAGGATGAAACCAGGGAAGGCGTCAGGACGCTGCGGCGTGGGGGGTTCTGCTGGTGCTGCGCTGTGGTTAGGTTTACATTGTTATTTTCAGCTTGCCTCTAAAATCTGGGCAAGTCTCAGGAAAACCCTCTCAGGAGCCCTTCTGACCACCCTTGTCCTCATCTGGGGCTTTTCCAGCTGGAGACTTTCCAATGAACAGCGTTTTGCTGCTGTTCTGCTGTCTCCGGCAAATCGGGGGGAGCTTTCCTGCTCAAAACTCTCCTTTGCTTTTTTAAACAAGGTTAATGCCTCGTGATTTGGATGCACCAGGCAAACTTAAAAGGAGAAGGGGGGGGGAATAAATGTATTTTAAAGTCAATATTTACTTAGCAATGGGACGGGTCCCTCCCCCCAGCCGTGCATACCTGCGGCTTCTCCAGTGGGAATGGCCGGGAGCGCACAGCAACGTCATTCATGGAAGCGACGGCTGGGATAGAGCAGGATCTGGTTTGAATCTTCCCCTTGGAGGGGACCGGATGGAAGTATTGCAAAAATGCATTTGGACTGTTTAGAGATCTTGTGTTTAAATGCAAACCAAACAAGTAAGCCTTCCCTTCCCCTTGGAAAATACGTGCCTGCAAATTTTAGGTTTGGTTATTTTAAATGTCTGTTACCCTGTCCAGCTTTCTGGAGCCAAAGGACCTGGCAAATTTGCATCAGTCTTCAACCTCCAAATTCTGTGCAAACCCCTGCCCCGTGCTCTCGGGTTGAGCAGCACCCTCATGGCTTCTGATTGAGCACGCAGAGCTGAGGGGTGCGCGTGGAGCCGAGGGGTGCGCGTGGAGCCGAGGGGTGCGCGTGGAGCCGAGGGGTGCACGTGGAGCTGAGGGGTACATGTGGAGCTGAGGGGTGCGCATGCCTTCCTGCTCAATCCCTTCCCAGTGTCCATCCCACAGCTGCAGAGAAACTTCAGGAAATCTGAAGAATCCTGAAAGCGCAGAAAAGGAACAAATCCTGTTTTTTCTGAGTTTCAAGGAGAACAGATGGATGATGTGGGGGAGAAAAATGAAAAATGGAAGTGTAAGGTAACTCTGAGTTTTGTGTTTGGTTCATTGGGTGACTTGGACGTTGTCCAGCCTGGGGCCATGGAGCTGCGGGGGTCCCACAGGGGACGTGACCTTGAAGCTGCGTGTGCTCTGGTTGAGTGATGGCTTCGGAGCTGAGCCGACAGGGAGAGACGGCAGGGAGAATCAGCCCAAAGTGGCCAAAATTGACCCAAAAAGCTTGGTGGAAGCAGAGCAGATCGTAACAGCACCTTCCGTTGCACCTGGGGTTAGTTAGGCTTTCGTGGCGTGTGCCGGCTCGCCCGTTGTGCCGATACGCGTGGGATGATGGTGAGCTCGCCGTGCCTCCACGGGGCTGGAGCTTGGCAGATGCCACCTTTGCTCGCCAGGGCTCTGATGGGTTCCTGCCTGGTTTGTGCCATCCAGAGCATCCTGGCAGGGTTTTGTTTTGCCCAGGCAAAGCGCACGTGTGCGGTGTTGGGTGCTGGAAGCATCTGGCTGGCTGTGCCGCACACGTTGCTCCGGCTGCCCTGGGGTGTGAGGTGCCCAGCCAGAGCTCTGCGGGCCACTGGTCGCCCTGGACCTAGTTGCCGTGTCCATTTAGGCTGGTGCAGGGCAAGTGGCCGCTTGGTACTGGTGTGCCGGATGGTTTTACTGGGAGCGCGGCTCTGTTTGCGCGACGCGGGAGGTGTGAGCCTTGGCAGGCTCCTTTCTGCACGGGATGGGGTGTGTGAGCACGGAGAGGGCGGCTGAGAATGGAGACCTGGGAGGAATGCAGAGTGGGTTTATTTTTCTCCCTCTCGAGCTCTCTCCCCCCAGCACATCTGTTTTGCAAATCATGCTCATTCCAGGCCGTATTTATGGCCAGCGCCGCTTCCTTTGCGAAGCAGCGGCCGCCTCCTCCCGAGGAGAGGAGGAGGAGTTGGGCCAAAGAGGAACGCGCGGCTGCTCGAGGACGGAGATCTCCAATGGTTTTCTGATTTGCTCCTGGTCTGTCCTGCTTTTTGTGCTGTGCTCGTCTGTGCACTGAAGGTGATTTGGCTTCTGCCCGAGGAGAAGACCTCCCGCTTCCCAGCCTCCCAGAATGGTCCCTTTTAAGTGCAAGTGTTGATTTCTTGCTTTAGGCAAGAATGAAACGTGTTTTGTTGTGTTTAACAGCCCTTTTCCCAATCTGCTGTGCTCCAGGGCGAAGCCTTGGCTGCGTGTCCCTGGGATGGCAGGAGGCACAGCCGGGCTCTCACTCTGCCCTCCCTCTGTACGGAGCAGGAGCATCCCCTCTCTTGCACCCAAATAGCCATTTTTTTGGCCAGTTTTTAGTACAATGTTTTCCCTCTCTCCCTAAGCAGGGATCTCCTCCGACTGCCAAGGAGGGCCGTGTTTTCCGCGGGCGCTCTCGCAGCTGTCCTGGCCGCGCTCTGAGCCGGCCATTGTGCGCGGCATGAAGGCGCCTTTATTCCCCAGCCCGGAGCTGGAGCTCCGCTCTCCGCTGCTGCTGCCTCTTGTGCTGCTGCGGCCGCCTGGCTCGGAGGAAGAGCCTTGGCTCGGTGTGAAGGATGCATTAACAGACACCTCCTCGAATTGTCCACCTGGCACTGAAGCGTCCTGACACCGGCTCCGGCGCCATTGAATGGCTGGGAACACGCTGTGCGAGAACAGAGAGCGCGTGGGGTTGCTGAGGAGCCTGGGGAGCGATCTCTGTCCCTCCCCGGCGTGGAGCTGCAGCAGCCATCGTGCTAAGGCTGCTCCGGAAACTACGAAGCCTCGTGCTGCCGACACTGTCCTTGTGTTTGGGAACGGTGGAAGGGGCAGCCTTGAGCGGGGCTCGGGTGCAGCTTTCGGGTGGGTTAAGGTGCCCTGCGGCAGTGAGGAGCTCCAGGAGGGCTCTATGGGGTCTGCTGGGGACAGAGCTGGAGCTGCCTCGGAGGGGGCAGATGTGAATGGGGATCGTGTCCTTGGGAGTGGTTTTCCTCAAGGAATGCCAGGCCACGTGAGCGGCCTGACAGAGCGTGCGTGAGCAATGTTTCAGTGCTTGGAAGAAATCCCTGGTGTTGTGTTCCAGGGTTAGGAGCTGCTGCCAGGCCCGGGTGAGCTTGCTCTGCTACACCATGGCATTGCCCACCCTGGAGATGGGGCTGCTCTGCAGGGTGCGGGCACTGGTGCTTAGGGATGCCATCTTTGAGCATCCCTGCTCCAGGACCAGTGTTTCCAGTGCCAAACACAATCCCCTGCTGTAGTTGCAGCGTCACAGTGAATGGCTGGGATGGGGCAGCAGCCTGGGAACTGCTTGCCAGGTCTCTGCCCTCCTCCTGTAGCTCTGCCCACTCCCCTCAGGCACAGGAGGCAGGGAATAGGCCAGGAGCTGAGCTTGACCAGGAGGAGATGGTGGCTGCTGTTGGCCCGCAGGGTTCCTGGGTGCTGGCTGTGGTCAGCTGGGTGGTTGCAGCAGCCGAAGGTCACTTTGTGGCTGCTGGAAGACCTGGGAGGGTGAGGGAGAGCAGGAAATCCAAGGCAGCGTCGATTCTTTGCTGTGGTTTTCTTAATGAATCTTGCATTTGGTGCGCTTGTGGCTGGGAGACGGAGGCGGAAGATGAGCTCCTGCGGGAAGAGGGGGCGGCAGAGCCGGCTTTGGACGGGAGCTGGTTGCAGGAGGCTCCGAGCTCCCAGCCCTGTGCGGCGCGCGGGAGGAAGGGGACAGGCTTGGTCTCCAAGTCATCTCTCTCCTGAAGAAGGTGGGGGGGCGGTGGAGGGGGCGGCATCTGCCGATAACTGGGGATGTTTCATCCATTTTGATCCGTCCAGTCTCCATCTTGAGCTGAACTCCCTGGCGTGGTGTCGAGCCTCTCCCGCGGAGCAGCAGCTCCAACGCTGCCGACGCCGATGCTTTAACGACAGAAGGGAAGCGAGGTTTGTAGGAGGTGGTGCTGTTCAATCAAACCAAGTGACGTCAGACAAAGCCTGTTTGCAGGTCTGAGGAATAATTAGCATCAGTGCACGGCGGGGAGAGCTTCCATGTTTTAGGAACCGGGGTTTGGCCTGGGGACCAGCCCTTCCCCATCCTCTTCCTTCGCAGCATCCCTCTTGCAGACTGGGCAGAGGCTGCGGTGTTTCCTTCCCGCGGCAGGAGAGAAATCCCAGCACCTTCTCTGCTGGGTCAGGGAGCCGATCGGAGCTGCCGTGCGGGCACAGCTCCTGCCCCTCCTGCGGCTGCAACGAGGCAGTTGCAGAGACCCAGCTGAGCAAGGAAGCGAATCCTTAGAGCAGGGAAGTGCTGGGAATGACACAAGATAAATGTGTAGGGGATCGCGCGTGTCCGACTGCTTTTGCTCCCAACAAACGTTCACGGTTGCGTTTTCTTGGGTTTCAAGGTTTCCAAGCCTTCCCCAGGGCTCGGGCTCACTGTTCCAGCAAAGCTGCAGTCGGTGTGGGAGCGTTTGTTGCAGAGTGCTGGATCTCTGGGTGGAAAGGGACGTGCTGGGAGGTTGCTGTGGCTGTGGGTGCCGGGCTCTGGGATGGCCCTCGCCTGGGAGCCCTGGCACAGCGCGTTGGGTTCGAAGCCCGTACGGCTTTGAAGTGTTTCCATCCTTCCTGGCTGCAGTGCTCACCTGAACTTCTGCTGCCGGCCCTGCCCTGGCATCACCTCTGCCTGGCCGGCTCTGATCCCCCTGTGTGACCGGTGTGGATACAGAAGGGATTTTCCACGTTGGGCACTGGCTTTGCCACTGTGGTTTGGCCAAAGGAGACCCTGATGCAGCGGCTGCAGCTCGGCCATGCAGGGATGGGCAAAGGGCTTGGCCGTCCCTTAGACCACGACCCCCAGCAAAGGGGGGGACGTGCAGTCTCTAGGGACCCCCATAATCATTCAGGGATCCCTTCCCCACTGCAGCCTGCAGGGACCCCAGCGTCACCATCCTGGCTGTCTACGTGTGCTTCCCGGGTGCAGGATGGATGGAGAACCCGGCCCCCTGCTGCTGCTGCTGTCTCTGTGATTTAAAAATGTTGCTTTTTAATTTGTTCTCATTTGGGTTTTCTTATTTTTTTTCTCCCTGTCTGCTTTACTGTCGAGCACAGAGACTGAACCGCCGTTGGCTCCCAGGAGCTAATTCATCCAAGTTAAATGATCTTTAAAATCTGTTAGCGCATCATGGATCTCGGTTCCTGTTTTCTCGCGGTGTAATTAATGCTACAGTTTAAATTTTCTCCTTTCCTTAGGGGCAAGGTTGATGGATCTGATGCCAGGCTAAAACTTTTGCTGAGCCATTAGGAAGAAATCAAACTGAAAGCAATCTAGTCCTTAATTTAAATTTTATTTTTTTTTAAATAACATGTCTTTGGGAAGAAACTGATCTTGTTTATTGTCGTTATTTCTTTTCTCATCCAGCACCGAAGACTTGTAGCCCTAAACAATTTGCATGCAAAGATCAGATTACGTGCATATCTAAGGGCTGGCGCTGTGACGGGGAAAAGGATTGTCCGGATGGCTCGGATGAATCACCCGATATATGTATGTATGCCTTTCCTTCCTAATTGTGCTCCTCTGGTTTTGTTTCATCCATTCTCTGATTGCACGGTCGCTCCAGGGTCTCGACCAGGTGGCATTGCACAACAGCTCTACCTCAACTCCTGTTTTTCCCGTGGTACCTGGAGTCCTCAGCACCTCCGGGGGGGGGGGGGGGCGCGGGGAGGGGTGGGGTGGGTGGGTGCTGCTAGCTGGGTCCAAACCGTCCATCTGTCCGTCCTCCCTTTATCTCCCCAGCTGCTGCTCCCGGGGCCTCTGGCTCTGGGACCGTCATCCATCACAGCAAAGCAGCCGCCTGGGAATGGATTGTCACTGATTTATTTTTTGTTTCCATCAAAATTGATTTACACGAGGAAGGCGGAGCCCCGGCATCCCAGAGGCGCTGGGCAGGGGTCTGCTCTGGAGCAGCAGCATCCCTGCCTCCAGCATCCCTGCCTCCAGCATCCCTGTCTCCAGTGCCTGGCATTTCCAAGGTGCTTGGTGTGAAGGCTGGGCCGGAGGGAGGAAGGGGATCTTTGGGAGTCCTGGGGAACAGGCAGAAAGGCTGTGCTGCTTTCCCCAGATGTGTTTGGATTAGGGTGCTGTGTTGGTTTTATCGGTTCTGTCCTGGGCTGTTGGAGCTGCTCCGCCTCAGCGGTGCCTACCCTGGTGCTGGGGATGCTCCAGCCTTGGAGGGGACGGTTGGGGGCTCTCTGAAACCAGGCACAGGGCCTGGAGACCGGGAGGGTCTGCACGGGGGAGCGACCAGTGCCGCACTGGCACCTGGGCTCTGCAGGGATGATGGCTGTGCCGGTCCTGCTGCACCACCGTGGGGGCTCTGCCCAGGCTGGCTGGGGCAAGGAGCCTACACCTCGGATTCCCCCTCCATCTGACAAGGGAGGCTGTGCTGCCCATGCTGCCTCGCAGGAGCAGCCCCCTGGGTTGTGTTACTGTGTCAGGAAGGCAGCTGCGAGGTGCCAGGCTGGCAGGATGGCACAGCCGGGGTCATCCCTGCCGCTGACAACCAGTGACCAGCAAAACCCTCTTGTCCTCTGGCCTGGAAATCCTTCCCAGGCTCCTGCTTTGAGCTGTACTTGGCATGAAGGTCTCCTCCAAAACTGTTTCTGGTTCGGCACCGGGGTTATTTATTTCTTAAGGCAAAATGATGCAACCGTCCCCTCCGTGGGAGGGATGAGGGGGCTGGGATGGGCTGTCTGGCTCCAGTCAATCAGCAGCCCTGGAAAATTACTGCAGGAGGACTCAGAGGCCCTTCCCTGGCTGGAAGAAATCCGTCCTGATTGACGTATTCCGCTCGCTGTGCGTGCCTGTGCCTGCACGCTGCACCCCATCCGTACGGACAGGTGGAGGGAAAACGGACCCCTCCGATGCTCTTCCTCCATCCTCCTCGTTCCTCACAACGAGGGCACCACTGGTGGGGGCTGGCAGAGTGCAGTCCCTGGATGGGGAAGGCAGAGCTGCACCTGGAAGGCATCGGTGCCCTCAGTCCCTGCTCCAGCACCACGTGGGCTGGTGAGGTGCCTGGTGCTGGGAGCGGTGTCCGGCTGTGGATGCACCTCCAGTCTGTGTGAGCGGCAGCCAGAGCCCAGGGGGTGAGGTGGGAAGATGCTCTCAGGTTTGCTTGGAGCCCAAGGGCTGGAGCTCTCGCAGCTCCCACCAGAGGAGGGAGGCTCCTTCCCTGGGGGACATGGGGCCCTTGCTAACCGTGTGCCCCTAGTCCATGCTCAGCGCTTCCCGACATCGGGAGTCTCTTGGGAGGAAGAGACCAAAGCCCAGCATTTCCTCTCTCCTCACTCTGCCACCACATGTGGGACAGAGTTCAGGAGTTTCCATCGCCTCCCCAGACCCTAAACTTTGCAAACGCTGTTTTCCTGGGGAGTGGTTCCCTCTCCAGCTTCAGAGGGGAGGGAACCTGGCAGGGTTTGACCTTTCTGGGGGGCATTGCTCACCTTCCCCAAGTTCCCGCTTTAAGCCCCAGGACCACGTTAGCCTGGGGAGCAGCAGGAAGGAGCTTCAATGGTGCTGCATCCTCGGGGATGTTGAGGTTGGGGTCAGCGGCCGTCGCTGCTCTCTCCACTGCACCAGGGGCTGGGCAGCTCCTCACAGCCTGGTGCCCATCTGGCCTGGCACTCGCCTGCCACCCATCCGTGCCTTTCCCACGGGCAGGGCCGTGAGCGGAGGCTGCTGCCTGCCTGCTCCTGCCCAGGCTCGCGCGAGTGGAATCCGACCTGCCTGCACATGCAGAGAGCAGAGCCCGGTGTCTCCAGGATTGCCAGGCAAGCTTTTCTCACGCCACTCCGGCACCGGGGCTTCCAGCAGGATCTCATCCTCCTTATCTTTTTGGCAGGAAGAGAATGACTTTTATTACTATTATTGAATCTCTTATTTGAGCCCCGGCTGCAGATGCAGCTCTTGTGCACTGCTTGGCGCACCCTTTCGCGCCTGGCAGCACGGTGGGGTTATTTACGTTGCACTAACACACCCGTGTCGGAGTCTCTTGAAATGCTGTCTATTATGTATGAGCTTTTCCTCCCTGGGGAATCCTTTTAAGTATTTGCTGGCTGTGCTCACGTGTCAGCTGAGCGCCGGCCGAGTTCCCTTTCCGAGCTCATATCTATGCGAGTGGCTCGTACCCACCCCTTGCCCGGTCAGATTTTAACTCCGTGGAGCTTTCCTGGGGAAAAACACTTGGACAAGAGCCTCCACCCTGTTGAAAATCAAAGTTGATGAGGGACTGTGAGAAATTAATTTGCCGTGGCTGAGCTACAGCCATCGTCTGGCCGCTGGATCCCAGCTGGCCGGGTGCCTGGAGCTCTCCCAGCTCCTCTGGGTGCCCCAGGCAGGGGGGGTTTGCCCACAGCAGCACAGCCTGGTGGTGCACGTTTCTCCAGCTGTGCGACAGCAGCATCGTTTGCTTCCCTGCAGACCAATCCACGTGTCCACGGCCTGGTTATTTGCAAGGATTCAGCATCAAACAGTTTAAAGGGCTGGGGGTCCAGGTCTTGCATCCCTCGCCTGGTGCCGGATCTGCCGATGGCTGTGTGAGCTCAGCTGTGCCTCGTGCGAGCCCATTGTGGGCAGAGCCCCTGCTCCCCTCCTTCTCGGGCAGTGGGCGAGGAGCCCCCGTGGCCCTGGTGCAGCTGGGAAGCAGCAGCAGGACCTTCCCTGCCCGAGCTGTGCCGGGGCTCAGCCACCAGCACTTCCACCCATCCCGACAGGGCGAGCAGGGCCGGCCGTCCCATTCCTCCTGCCGGTTCCCTTCTTGTGTTCCCTGCGTCTCCCTGTGCTGTTGCCAAACCAGCTGCAGGAGGCTGCGTTCACGGGAGCAAGAGCTGCTTTTCTTCTTCACTTTTTTTTTTTCTCAAGCGGTTTTTAGAGGTTAAAAATTCTTGTCTAATTCAGCTCCTCGGGGTGTACCACAAGCTTGTCACATGTAATAAATTGGCTCATTTATTAGCACACCAGCCCAGTCAAAAGCAAACAACGTGGCTTGTGGATTAATCCTGCCCTGTTTGTGATAAGTGTTTGATCCAGGCTCTTTGCAGAGGAATCATGGACATGGCAGAGCAGTTTTGACTGATGAACTGAGCACTTTATTTCAGTGCCTTCACTCTTTCAGCCTGTATATTGATACTACTTAATTAACCCTTAATCTGCAATTACTGGGTGGCAGATAGTGCTGCTGTCCAGCCTTCTGTGAAAAACAAAAGCTGTAAAGCAACACCTGGTGAGAAATTCTCCTGGGAACTGTCTGCTGGGTACCCTGAATTGGGGCTGGGAAAGAAGAGAAACCCCGATTCCCCGTGGATGGAGCCTGGGAGCCCTGAGCTCAGTATCCCCATCCCCATTGCCCCAGGCCAGTTGGCTGACTGGAAATGTGCTGGAACTGTTGGGCCTGCAGGGGAGTGACCTGGCACCTGGAGCCCGTTATGTTGTCACTTCTCCTGCAAGAAGGGGCGTGAGCCTGTCAGCAGCCCCGAGCTGGTCACTTTGCACGAACAGACAAATGGAAGGGGGTGAAATTTTCACAGCAGTGGGCAGGGAACCTTTCTGCGTGGCACGGGGGTCGGGTGCTTGAGCAGGGACTGCGGGGCAGCTTGGGAAGGTTTCCTGCCAGGCTTCAGTTCTGCAGAGATGGTTGTGCAGAGGCATCAGCCTGGAATGTGCTGAGGGTCTGCAAGCTGTGCATGATGTAACACCCCTCTCCAAGGAGAGTTTAAGCTTATTTAGGACAAACTCCACTGGTGGAGTCTTAGATGAAGGTGACTGATGATCTCAATAGCTGTCTAAAACGGGACCGTGCCTGGACACAGTGCTTGGTGCGTGACGTGCTGCAGGTGCCCTTCTCAGTGCTCACCCAGCGCTTCGCCTGCTGTGAAGGACAGGGTGGTTGGTCCATGGGGAGCTCGGGGAGCTATTTCTGCCACCATCCCTGCTGCCAGCAGGGCTGATGTGCTGCCTGCCCTGCTGATGGATGAGCGAGGCATCAACAGCCCCTGCCTCCCGACGGGGTGTTGGTGCTTGGCGTGAGCGCTGCCGTTGCCCCAGCAGAGCCGTGCTGGGGGCTCCAGCGAGAGCTGGCGAAGTGCTGCCTGCTCAGCCCTGAAGTAAAACTTCAGTTTGGGGCCAGGAAGGAGAGGAGAGCCTGCAGAGGGGACTGGACTTTGCAGAGTGCTCAGCTCCGCGTGCCGTGCGGTGCTGGCGGCCGCGCCGTGCCAGCCTGGGCCGGAGCAGTGCTGGAGCCAGGGCACTGGCAGAGCTTTTAGTGGGGTTTCAGGGTGTTAATCGATTTACTGTGTATTTTGTTGTTTGTCTCAATGCCACGCTTTTCAGAGAAGCTTAAAAAATAAAGCTTGGCTTCCTTTGTCATTTTTCTAGTTAATAATGGAGATTAAGTCTCCCCGTGTCCTGTAGCTCTGGTTCTTAACGGTGAGCCTGCACCGCGGGCGCTCAACCGGTTGGCATCCAAGGGTGTGCCTGGGGGGCTCTGCTGGGGGTGCTGGGCACTGCCAAGTGTCTGGGCAGCCCAGAGTGGATGTGGCCCACAGGATGTCAAAAAAAGAGAGCCTGGGGTCAGTTCCCTCCTAAGACCCCCACCCGTCAGCCCGTCTCATTCCTGTGGGTGGGCTCTGGGGCTGGGTAGAGGGTCCTGTTCACCCCAAGTCTCCTTCCTTTTTGCATGATGATTCTGCTTGGGATGTGCTTGAGGAGACAGATGGGAAAGGAAAAGTTCACTCCAGCTGGGTCAGCTTTTCCTCCCCAGGGAGCGGTGTTGCAGCTTTGAAAGGGAAATCCAGTGTCTGTTAATGAGCTTCCTCCAGGGAGAGCTCAGGATGCTGAGGGAGCAGAGCCTGGCTTGAGCCCTTCCTGGCGGAGCGCTGCCGTGGGAGCCGAGAGGATTTGGGGTGGCCTTGCTGGGTGGGTGCTGCCCTGGGCCATGCACCTGGCAGGACAGTTCAAACCAAGGAGGATTTCCCAGGTGTCTGGGCAGAGGAAATCGGAGCACGTTCACACCAGCATCGTGCACACCTGCCCTTGGCTGCTGCAAAAGTGTTCCCACAAACATCCCCGGGGAACGCGAGGTTCCCTGGATCGCCATGTTGGCCTGAAGACCATTACCCACACCCTCGCTGTGTGAGGCCACGTCCAGTGAGCGACCAGTGATGGTGGCTGCTGGGAGCCACGGTGGCAGCAGGAGGGGGCAGAGTTCCCGGAGGTTTTGGGGGTTGCAGAGCTGTCGTGCTCGCCCTTCGGTCATGCTTCTGCCTTTGCTGTCTTGCAGGTCCACAGAGCAAGGTGTCGCGGTGCCAACCCAACGAGCACAACTGCCTGGGCACAGAGCTGTGCATCCACATGAGCAAACTGTGCAACGGGCACCACGACTGCTTCGACAGCTCCGACGAGGGGCCGCACTGCCGGGGTAGGTGTCCAGCAGTCACAGAGGGGCTGCAGGGAAGGGGCTGTCCTTGCCTCCTTTCCTCCCCCATCATGGGAAGAGTAACGAGGTCCCGGTTTGTCCCCGGTTTGTCCCCGGTTTCTGGCTGGAGGGAGTGGCCTCAACACTGGTTCTGTTTCACAGACCTGTCCTCCGGGCTCCCGGTGCAGGGCAGCTCAGCACTGGCCGGTCACAGATCCAGAGATTAGCCAGAGCCGCTTGCAAGTGAAATGCCCATCATTCCTGAGCCTGCAGGCCATTAAATAGCTGCATTGTCTCCTGGCTTTAAAAGCTTGGAGCCTGGGGTTCTGCTTCAGATAAGAGATACCAGTATGTTTTTTTCCTAATTTCCAGGAGCTTTGTCCCCCTCCTGGCCTGTCCCCGACTGCTAATCCTGCTGGAAAACTCTCCCTAAATCAGTGTGTGCTGGCTTGCTGGTGGCAGATTAGTTGCTCAGGAACTTGTGTCCTGGGTTGACCCCCACACTCAGGCTCTGCAGGCTCCGGGCGAGCAGAAAACGAGCAGAAAACGAGCTTTTCTCGTGCTTTTCTCCCAGCCCTTCCTCTGCCTGGGGCCAGGGGCCGGCTCAGCCTGAACCAGCTGTGGACACCCTGCCCTAAGGGCTCCCGGAGCTCCTCTCTGCTGCCTGAGTCCCATGGGAGGAGCACGGGGCGGCTTCTGCAGCTGTGCTCGAGCTGACAATTAATATTTTGCTAATAGTTCTCATTACTCAAATTGGATCTGGTTTTTCACAGCTGGGCAGCGCGTGACCCGCGCGCACGAGGCGAGGGCTGGGTGTGGGCAGGGCCCGTGGCAGGGCAGTTGCTGCTCGCAGGTTTGGGCACGTTGGGGCCGTGAGCCCTCACCGGTGTTGGATGCCGAGGTCACCCCTGCCTGCCAGCTGGCGATGGCATTGCCCGTGGTGCCACCTTGGGGAAGGATTTCCTCACAGCCCTACGCCCAGCCCACCCCTGCCCCGAGCTGTCGCCCCGCTGGGGCATCACCTCATCCCGCTCCCCTCGCTGTCACTCGCTCTCCCTGCAGTGGGAGGGAGGTTTGTCCCACAGAGCTGTCCCTGTACAGGTGTGCTGGGGGGGCCTCTGCTGCCCTTGCCAACATCCCTGAAGTGGGAATGCCATCGCAGCCTCCGTGCCAGCGCTTCTCCATCGTGTAGACCCAGCATTCTTGGAAGGGGTGTCTTTTGGGATTCCTGCTGTGCTTTAGCCAGGAGATGGGAATCTGAAATGAATGGCTGGGCCTGCCAAAGCCGATAAACCTCATGAGCCTGGCCCTGCCTGCCTTATGAAATGGTTCCACATGTGAGGGGCATGGTTTTCACAGTGCCTGAAAGCTGCTGCCCCATCCAGCCCCGGCTGCGGACGGAGATGTGGAAAGGGCCGGATGGTTTCGGTTTGCTCGTGCCTGGCGTCTGCCGTTTCCCCTCCGCCAGCAGATTTGCTGGGTCCCAGTTCAACGCCCTGCGAGCTCCCGAGTGACTGGGCTGGGCAAGGAGCAGAGGGGAGGAAATGAAACCCCACATAAACCACCCCCAGCAGAGGCTGACAGCGCCTCCCTTGTGAGGGCTGAGGAGGCTCCATGCTAAGTGACCTTGATGGAGTTGGAGGCTGCTGCTGTTTATTGATGGATGGAGGCAGCCTGGCCTCCCCCTGCCCACTGGTGTTTGTTATCACCACTAATGAGATGAAGCAGTGGGAGGCAGTGAGCCAGGAGGCTGCACCCCTGGTCCCAGCTTTGCCCCGGGACCACCTGACCCTGACCCTGGCTCTGGGCTGGTGCTGCCTCTGCAGAGGCACGGGCTCTCTGAGCTCTGGGCTCTTCAGTGCAGGTGACCCCTGGGTGCCTGCCCCATGGCTCCTCTGACACGGAGAGGCCCCCAAGCTCCCTGCAGCCCTGGTTAGAGGGAGGCTGCAGCAGAGAGGACGTGGCAGATAAGCTCCCCCAGGATACTCTGGAGCCGAGTCCATCCCGTCCCTCACCCCAGCGTCCCTACTCGCACATTGGTGACATCCTCTCTCCTCCTCCTTCTTCTGTCCCCTCAGAACAATTAGCAAACTGCACGGCCCTGGCCTGCCAGCACCACTGCGTGCCGATGCTGAGCGGGCCAGCCTGCTACTGCAACAACTCCTTCCAGCTGGCCGAGGACAGGAGGAGCTGCAAAGGTTGGTGCGGAGCGGGCAGAGCCGTCACCCCGACACGGTGCCGGTGGCTCCTCTGGGCTGTGGCCACTGCTGCCATCTCAGAGCTGTGGGGCCGAAGGGACCTGGGGCTGGGCAGACCCTGACCCCCAGGAGGGGACACAGGGGGGCTGGTGGGACAGGGCTTTGCCTCCCTGCCCTCTGGGGCTGTTACGTGGATGCAGCTCCTGAAAGTCCAAGTGAGAAGTGTTGGGAGGGAGTACAGAAAAGGCTTTGCCTTTGTGTACAGAGTCAGGGGCCATCGCTGGGCTTGTACGTGCTCCGGTGTCTGTGCCTCAGAGAATGCTGGAAAATAGGAGAGGGTCAGCTAGGGGGGATCAGATCAATGTGATGCCTGGAAACAAATCTGGAAGTGAGAGATTGCAGAGGCTCCGTCTCTTTAATTTATCTGAGCAGAGGTGAAAGGGGCCTTTATCAGCTCCTGCACGCACCTCCAGGGGCAAGAGCTCTCCGGTGGAGACAGCTCTTTCATCTAGCAGAAGAAAGAACAGCGTGCAAACCAGGGGTTTGGAAGCTGAAGATTAGAGAAATTAAGGCTGGAAATTGAGGCGCAGATTTTGCAGAGTGGGAGGGAGGGGCAGTGAGTAATTAGGCCTTGAAGAGGCTCAGCTGAGAGGCAGGGATTGTCCTGCTGCTGGAGCAGAAAGCTGGGGGCTGCCCTCAGGTGTCGCGTGGGAGTTCTGCTCTAGGCCATTGTGATCATTGCTTCAACTTGGGGATCACATCCTCCCCTGCAGCTGAGCCTTGGAGAAGAGGGGGGAGCCTTCATTCCCTCTTCAGGCAGTTAAGGAGAGCTGCTGCTAGTCCAGACCTTGGGGTTTTGCCTTCTTTTCCAGACTTTGATGAATGCACCATCTATGGGACCTGCAGCCAGACATGCACCAACACGGAAGGTTCCTACACGTGCAGCTGCGTTGAAGGGTACCTCTTGCAGCCTGATAACAGATCCTGCAAAGCAAAGAATGGTGAGATCCTTGGCAGGAGAAGTGTGCTGCTTCTGGGCAGCCCCACAGATCATGGTGTCCTGCTGTGTTTGTACCCCTGCCCCCAGTTCCTCCCTTCAGGATGCTCTTCCTGAGGACCGTCCTGCGCCGCCGCCTTCTCGCGCGTGTCGGGCCGGGCGCCGCGGTCTTGTTTTCACTGGAGCAGAAGGGGCCGGGCTGATGTGACGTTGCAGCCACCAGCTCTGGGTGCTCTGCCGTGACCACCCTTCTCCCCTGCTTTCCCTGCCAGAGCCTGTGGACCGTCCTCCCGTGCTGCTCATCGCCAACTCCCAGAACATCCTGGCCACCTACCTGAGCGGAGCTCCTGTGCCCAACATCACCCCCACCAGTGCCAAGCAGACCACAGCCATGGACTTCAACTACGTGGAAGACACAGTGTGCTGGGTTCACGTGGGTGACAGTGCCTCCCAGACCGTCCTCAAGTGTGCCAAGATCCCCAACCTGAAGGGCTTTGTGGAAGAGCGCTCCATCAACATCTCCCTCAGCCTCCACCGTGAGTGCCTGCTTCCTTTGGACCTTGCTCCCAGCCCTTGCTTCCCCGGTCCCCATCTCCCTGCGACAGCCCGAGCCTCCCCAGCCAGCGATGGGTGAAGCAGGGCTGTGTTTTGGCACAAGGCAGCTTTCCTCAGGGCCAGGCACCGAGGCTTTGGCGCACACGCAGCTTTTGGCTTTCCTTTTCCTTCCCTCTCATTATTTCTAGCCAATTCTGTGGTTTCTTTGTGTGAATTTATGAGGAGAAGCAATGCAGTGAGGGGTGGGTACGGTACCTGCGCAGCAGGTTTGGGGAATGGCAGTTCTTGTTGCTTCTTCTTTTGTTTTTTTGCCCTGTCTTCTCCTGGCCAAACCAGGCGTTGGTCCCCACCCCAAGCAGCGATGCAGAACAAAATTCCAACCCAAAAGTTCCTCCCGTCGGGCAGCCGCGTGAGTCATCACAGAGAGTGGCGGATGGCGGTTTCATTCCGCTTGTGTCTCCGGCTGTAATGAGTGTGGTTGTAGCTCCGTCTCCTGTCTGGGCGTGCTGGTCCTGGTTCAGCAGTCGGAACAGGAAGGAGAGTTACCTGCTGGGATTTCGGGTGCTCTTTGGCTCTCCCAAGAGCCTCTGCCCGTAGCCGTGCAGCCAGGGTGTGGGAAACTGCTCCCCTTGTTGGACTGTCACCGGTTTTATCCTGTGAAACCACAGACCAAATCAGTCAGGATGTGATTTGGGGGATCTGGGGATTGCAGGGCATCTCCCTCAGGTTTTGTAGCCTTCACATCCTCCAACTGCCTTTTGCCTCCTGGGGTTGGGGATGCTTCCAGGGGGATTGTGTCTGCGTGGTGCCTGATGCAGGAGGGATCCCCTTCTTCCGCAGGGATGCGGCTGCTGTGTGAAGAGCAATAACCTGGCAAATGAGGTGAACATGTACAAAGGGATCTCTGTGAATGAGTAAAGGTGGATCTCGGAGCCGGGGGCGATGTCACGGTGCCCCGGCTGCCGAGGGGGAACTGGCCAAAGCCCTGGCTCAAGCGTGGGGCACGTACTGGGAGGCTGACGGGGACCTGCTGGCCCTGCCACCCCTGGGCAGGCTCCGGCCGCTGCGCCCGGCCGAGGGTGTGAGCAGCAGCGTTCATTTAAGCTTGCACTTTATTTTTAGGGCAGTGTGTATTTTTAGGGAGAGGCCTCACCCTTTGCACTTGCAGGCGATAGCTTGAAATTAGGCAGGACAGGGCTCAGCTCTGCTCTCTGGTTTAAGGAGGTTTCTGCTTTTACGTGTTCCTCCCGGTTCCTCTCTTAAGGCTTCCTGAGGCTGAGCCTGGTCTCCTCATAGTTCACCTGAGGGGCAGACAGCAGCATTGTGTAAAGCTCTGGCCACACACTTCTCCTTCCCATCGAGCTCGGTTTTACCACTGTCATTTCCCGGCGGTGGGAGTTGCAGCAGAGGCTGCGGTTTGAGGATGACACTTGAACCCTGAGCCGTGCCCTGGTCCAGGGGAAGGGGAACCGCTGGGATGCGGGTGCAAGGTTTCAGGGTGAAGTCAGCCAGGGCCCCGTGCTGGGAGGGTTCTGGGGTACCTTCCCCTGGCTGTGAACAGCACGAGGCTGCGGGTGCCGCAGCAGCAGGGGTTGCAGACCCAGCTCTTGGATCACCCTGACCGTGACGGGGAGGTGTCAGTGCTGGATCAGGATCCGCAGCACCAACTGCTGCTCTGCTGCCCCTCCACCATTCCCAGCTTACACTGGTGGCCTGACAAGCTTTTGGGGCAGTTTAGGTTCCTCCAGCTCTTGGAAGTTAAACTGAGACACAACCCTTTAATTATGGTCAGGAGGGGAAGGGAGCTTGTGCTAAGAGCGTGTTCAAGGCCAAACAAGAAAAGGTGCCTTGCTTTGCTTGACCCCCTGATCGATTCTGATAGCTCATGGTGGGAAGAGGGGAGTTCAGCTGACCTGGATGATGAAACACCTGCCCTTTGCCCGGGCTAAAGGGAGCATTCCCATCTGGAGAGGAGGGACCAGCAGCTCCTGTGCGTGGTCCCCACTGCGGTTGGGTGGTGGCTGCTTGCAGAGGGGCTGTGGCAGGGTCCCTCTGGTGTGCAAGCATGGATCAGCCTTGGGTTTAGGCAGAGCACATGCTTGGGCTCTGATTTTCAGCCCCGAGACGTGGGCTTGTGGTGTGACCGAGCCATGAGGGTTCTGTCTGCAGACTGCGCCCTGGTGGGTCCCTGCTGCCAGGACAGATGCTGTCTGGGAGCGCTGTGGCAGCAGTCACGATTCAGCACACCTCAGCAGGAGCAGAACACAGCTCCTGTGGGCTCCTGGCAGATCTTCCTCCTGCCTGGGGAGGGTGGGATGAAGGCCTCTGTTAACCGTCCTCTGCCATCGCTTGGGGATGGTGCAGGGACCTTCTCAGCAGGTGCTGTGGGTGTCGCTTGTGACAACGTGGGGCGCAGAGAGGCTGAGAGCAGGGCTGCCCTGAGCTGCTCGTTGGCTGCTTGTTCCTGTTTCCCGAGGGAACAAGTCCTTGCAGAGTTCTACCCTGGGCTCCTGGCAGGCTGTGTGGCTCCGTGCCGTGCTCGCCAGGTGGCTGCTGCTGCGGCGCTGCGCTCGTGCCCGTGTGGCCTCGTCTGGGTTGCAGTGGATTGGTGACGTGCAGAGAAACGTTCTCGTGGGGCAGGGGTTGTTCATGAGCACAAACAAGCTGGAGAAATGAGCTTCTCCAGCCCTGGGTCTGCTGCTGGGTTAGTGATGAGGAGATAATGTCAGTCACCCCATTGCGTCTGTCAGGGCACCGGAGAGACCTGAATCCAATTAGTGGTTTTCCTCTTTATTTGCTGCTTTATGGCATTATCTGCTCACAGCAGGAGTGGGGCTTCCCTGGTGCCTGCTGCTAATGGGACTGGGGTTGGCATCTGATGAGGGAAGGCTGATGCTGAAGGGCTGGGAATTGGCAGCCCCTGGCTGTCAGGGGTGGGTCTGGGTGGTGGGATTGCACAGCCCCTCTCCGAGGGCAGCCCTGCCTCCCTGTCCCTGCTCCCTTCCTGCGGAGATTACTGTCACTGCTGTTGTGGGAGATGTGTTAAATGGATGCTGTTAACAGTGCTTGGCAAGACCCACTGTACTCTGAAGCTTTGCTTTTCCTCTGGTCCTTACACTGCTTGAACCCTTTTTTCTCTCTGCAGCCTTGAGTACTGATGAGTTTTTTCGTGGTGCCAGTCCCTCGGTTCCAGATCTGCGCTGCCCGTGGGCATTTTTCACAGGCAGTGGTTTTCTTGGTTGATCTGAGCTGGCCGGTTCCCTGCCTCTGGGCCTTTTTCCAGGGACACGCTAAAAATCATAGGCTGGTGAAGCCTTCCATCTATTTCTCTTACACAAAACACCTCGTGCTGGAATTGAATTATTTCTCTCTGCCATCAGTCAGCGCCGGCTCTGGTGGCTGGGAAGCCCTGGGCACCTCTCTGGCGTGGAGGCAGCTGAACCTGCACCAGGCAGGGTCCAGTTTGGCCCCATCCCTGCAAGGAGCACAGAGATGGAACCTCCTGCCCCAGTCCCTGCTGCTCAGTTCCCTTGGGGCTGCTCTGTGGCTGCTGAGATCCTGCTGGAGCCGCTTGGGCTCAGCACGGTGAGAGGGATGAGACGGGAGTGCGCGTGCGAGGGTGCACAGGAGGACTCGTCCTTCCTGCCAGCGCTGAATTGCAACAAGTGGAACTTGTCTGCTTCTTCCTCCCTTTCTGCTCTCCCCCTCTCCTCTGCTCTGTATGAAAATCCAGTGCTGTTTCTGACTTGGAGGTGCTCGGGGCCAGGAAGGCGTTTGCCAGCACTGGAGGAGCCGCTCTGGAGCTCCGCTGGCTCTCGGTGTCTGCTCAGAGCAGGGCAGCACAGGGCAGGTTCCCCATGAACTCCCCACCTCGCAGCCCCTGTCAGCCTGGACCCCTCTGGACCTGTCCTTGCTGCTTGCATGGGACTGGGGGTGGCTGAGGACCAGGGCAGGATTTGCTCCAAAGGGACAGCGTTCACGTGCAGGCGCGAAGGAGAGGAACCGTGTGCGGGGCAGAGGCTGCTGCTGGCCCCTGCGGACCCTTGCTTGGTGGTTAATCCCTGTCCTCCACGGACTTGCTGATCCCGTGGGTTTTCTCAACCAGATTCCAGCCTCCACGTGTTCCCCCAGACAATGTCCTTGTTTGTTTGGAGTTGGGCTTCCAAAGAATTTCAAAGCAAAACAACACACCAAAAAAAACCTCCCCATCTCTGCTTCCAGGCCCTGGTGTGGCTCCGCGCTCCCGGCTGGCGCTGCCTCTCACCCTGCAGGTGCTGCCTGGGGCCTCGGGTGCAGGGGCAGAAATGGGAGATAAGGTTATTGCACCCCCTGGCCCGGTCAGAGACCTCCACTCCCCCAGCAGTTCCTCTTGCCTGGCTCATGCATTGCCTGGGTGCAGCTTCCTGGGCAATTCCCGAGCTCTGGGGACTGGGATGGGAAGGGCCGAGGGGAAGCAGCGCTTCAGTCAGATTTGTACAACCCTAAATCAAGTTTGTGTCCACCATCCCCACAGGTGACAGGAGCAGGCAGTGCTGCGTCCCCGGAGCGTGCACAGAGGGCTCTGGGGTGAGAGTGGGTGGGTGCCCAACCCTGTGAGGAGCCCTCCTTGAGAGGAGAGAGTAAATGGCAGCGGGTTCACCCTGCGCCAGCTGCCTCTCGGCCCTCGTGGCGTTTGCGTGAGCGCTGCGATGGCGGCGTTAACGCTTCGGCTCCGGTGCAGTGTGGTTGAGTGATGCTGAGTGTTCAGGAAGGGTAGGAGCTCCTTGCATTTGCTACGGAAAAGTACTGGAGAACATGTGTCAGGAACTGAAACCTGGTGGCTCCCCTTCCCCTGCTCCTTCTCTCTCCTTTCATGGATGACTCGTAACTCTGTGCGGTCAGAACCCTCTGCAGTGCTGGGGTTTATTTTGCTGGAAGTGGTTATTGTGCTGGGAGGTCACTGGTGCCCACACCTCAAACCCACCACCCAGGAGCCCCGGTGTCCTCAGCTTTGGTTCCCTCCCAGCGTGGGGCGATGGCTGTGGGTTAGCCGGGGCCGTGCCCAGGGTGCTGGCAGCGTGGGGATGGCACCCGGCTCCCAGGCAGAGTGGGCAGGAATGTTGGCTGCTCGGCGGGACGTGGCCAGGGCTGCTGGGAAAAAGCTGTGGAGGTTCCTTGATTTATTATTTCTTGTTTTAAGGTTTGTTGTTTTCTTTTGCTTTTATAAAACAAGCCCCCAGGAAGGGGTTTGAAATATCGGGACATTTGATCCCGAGTGCGTTATAAACCCTAAACGACAGCAATCTGGCTGTTATTAAAATACCTTCCCGGGCAGCATCTATCTAAACAAGCCCATCGAGGAGATTGTTTTCATTGACTCAGTTTCAGCCCTGTTACTCGTAATGACCTGTCCTGCTGCCAGGGAGCAGAAGAGCTGTAGGGTTTGGGACAAATTGATTTCAGGGAGATGTTGCTCTGCAGAGGAATCCAAGTACATTTCTTTCCCCACTTTGCATGGAAAGCTATTTTTCTTCCTTGCTGCCTCATCCTAGCCAAGAAAGAGGCTCCGAAGTGAACTTACTTGGCCACGGAGCAGGATGATTGGTAATTTCATCTGCTGATTCCTTTCTTTTCTTTTTAACTGTTTGTGACTGTTCTCGTAGCAGTGAGGGATGGGTGCAGGGCCTGGGGCCAGCACACAGCTCTCTGTGTTGGGGAGCACGACAGCCACGAAGATTTAATCAGCCTGTAAACAAAGTGTCTGCACATCTCTGGTCAGCCTTGGAGGCAGAGTTGCTGCAGAGACACTCGGGACCCTTGTGCAGCTCTGCCCGGCTTTAATTACCCCTCGGTGTTTCCTCACGTGTGGGATGGGGATAAAGTCCCCAGTGGGACTGAGCCCCCCCCCCCCGGGTGCTGGGAGAGCTGGACTGGAGTGGTTTCTGTTCCTCTTGGAGGTTTGTTGAGCAGTCCAAGGGTTGCAGCATCCCTGTGCTGGGAGGGGACGTCTCTGTGGTGCTCGGGCTTGGCCGGATCTGCTGCTCGAGCCGCTGTCTCATTGCCTTGTGGCCACCCTGATCCCAGGACTGTGGTGCTGGAGCAGGGAAGGGTCCTCTCCCTTCCTGGGCCAGGGGAGCCTCGTGCTGCCCCCCCTGTGCTGCTCCCCTCCATCTCCCTTGCCAGTCCCGAGGCATCGACCACAGGGTGAGCTGTGTTCTCACATTGCTGGAGACAAAAGGATGAAATTAACATCCTGAGTAATTGGGATCCTCTTGTGCACAGAGGAGGGGTTGGTTCCAAACAGACGGGATGGTGTTTGTCCCTGCACACATCTGTCTGTACCACTGCTGCCATCCTCGTGCTGGGTTCTCTCATCTCTGCTCAGATTGGCCCCTCACCCTACAAAATCATCCGGTGACAATTCCTGGGGCTCCTGTCGAGCCTGTGTCTCTCTCCTCTCACCCAGAAGGAAGCCAAGTGCCCTGTCCCTCTGTCGGCCTCTGCTGAATATTTTTGCCCATGAAATGGCCTCATTAAGGCAGAGTAATTAGCGGTCCCTTGGCTGCTCTCCATGCAGCTGAGATGGAGCTTGCACCATCTCTGTTGATGCTCTTCCCACCTCCAGAGCCGCAGCCGGGCTCCTGCAGGGGTGCTGCGGGATTGCACGGCTGTGGGGAGCGGTGCAGGGAGGAGGTTTGTGGGGTGACAGAATCCTGCCTGGCGTGTCCTCAGCCTGGGAAGCCGAGGGCTGTATCAGCCAGGGGCTGTGCCTGGCACTGGAGTGGGGCTGGTGGCCCCGGAGCGTTGCCCCTGGGACGCGACTGCGATGCTTCGGGGTCCAAGGTGGGCCAGGGGTCCGGGCACCCTGGGGATACTCCGACATCCTCTGTTCCCTGGCAGTCACTGCCTGTGCCCGGATCCATCCGGGCTGGGCATTCCTCCTGCAGTGTCTAGTGACCAGAGGCTGCGTGCCCGCGGGTGAGGGGACAGTTTTCCCTCCCAAAGAGGGTTCAGCTTGTGTGTTCGGGGGCGCAGAGGTCACGGGGATCCTTCCAAATGCCGAGTCAGACATCCTTCCACCCAATGATTCCTCCTTGGACCCAAACAGTTTAACAGAGGGGGTGTAAATTTATTTGGTTTTTAGCCTGGTTCTCTAAGGAAGCGAGGCTGGAGTGGTGGTGGAGGCCGTGTGCGCCGGCGTCTGTCCCCTCCGCGGTTCCCTCTCTATCTTGGAGCTGACAGCGAGGCCGGAGGTGGCAGCTCCGCGCACAAGGAGGTGACTGTTCCTGGGTGGGGTGGGGGGGGGCTGTGCTGGACCCTCCAGGGGCGCAGGGTGCTCATTCGTCCGGCGCCTGGCAGGGCTGGAGTTTGTCTTCATGCCTGTCCTGTTAACACACTTCTAATTACGGAAGATTGTCCCCAGGAGCAGTGTTTATCCACGGGGCGCTGCCGTTACAGAGCCGGTCTTGTTCTCCGGGGCAGAGGATGTCTGCGGGGGGAAGAGGCAGAAATTCCTCCAGATTATGGTATTATGTAAATGTATCAAACGGATCATTCCCTATAAAAAGGAAAGTAGGAAACCAATGTATTTGAGAAGCCCTGGGGACCGCATTCCTGACGAGCCTCCATTCCTCCTCTGGAGGCGTTTTTGAACCGAAGCATTCGGAAACTTTTCCAAGCTGTTTTCTGCCGGAGCCGCGTGTCGCTGCCTCTCCCGGTGCCCGGTGCCGCGGGGCAGGCGGTGCGGCCGCCCGCATGGGCTTCTCGCTGGGTGGCCCCCCCCCCCCTGCCCTCTGGGCTCTGCTGGTGTGGGTTTACCAGGAGCAGGAGGACACTGGAGGCTGCCCTGAAAGGCTCTCCAAGCAGCTCCTCTGGACGAGCAATTCTGGTGCAGTGCCCGCCCGGGCCGGGGGCTGCAGCCCAGGTGCCTCGGGCATTGGTTCAGTGCCGGGCTTGGTGTCAACTCTGATCCACCAACACTAAACCAAAAATGGGGCTTTTCTTAGTACATGGCACGTGGACATAAATATTCTTTGTTTAAAAGCAAAGTGCAAATGTCAGTCCAGCTCTTTTATCTTATGTACTGGGGCAAGGGTGGAAATGCACCTCAGCCAAGCGGGGAGCTAAAACCTTTGGTGACAGAGCTCTGTGCACGGTGTTGGAAGGTGGCGATGCTTTCAGCTGCTTTAAAGGGGACTTTTGCAAGGAGGGTTCCCAGCAGGGCTTGGACCTCTTCTGACCGGTGTCTCTGGCCTGTCCTGCTCCACGGGGAGGACTCTCTTTAGGGGTAATCGAGGAGTGGGATTTCTTCCAGGCGGCTGCAGCGCAGAGCACTGATTTCCAAGTTCTTTGCCCCTTTGCCACTGTAGGTGGTTTCTCCTCTTCCACGCTCAACGGTGCAGGAGGGAGGATGAGCTCCTGAGCTGCAGACATCTGAACTGCAGCTGTTTCAGAATGGTGTCGAAATCCATGTTTTAGTCTGAGAGAAGATTGCGCGTTTCCTTCCTCCTTGTGTCAGGCCGCAATTGATGTATTTGCAGACTGCACAACAACTGATTCATGCAGAGGAAAGTTATGTGCTGGGTCAGCAAAGCTCGTTCCCCAAAAAACCAACAGCCTTGCGGTGCTTGACTGGTCGTGGGGTAAATCAGATGCTCTGTGGCTTGGGTGAAGGGAGGGAGAACCCCCAGCTGTGGATGGCCAAGGAGCTGGTGATCCACTTGGGTCAAGGAGCGCTTTGCATGGAACAAGATGCTCCCAACCCCACTGAGCACAGGGTGAAGCTGGAATTGGGGAGGGGGAAGGCTGTTACTGAAAGTGCCTGGGAAGACTCTTAAGAGCTGGCAGGGCCAAAAACTTCCTGGGTGGAGGCTGAATGCTTCTGCTACATCTTGGGCCAGTGACTCTGCCAGTGGCAGTGCCAGAATAGATCTCAGCTTGGTGTTGGAGGAGTCTGGGCTGGAAGGGATGCGTGGGAGCCTTCTCCACTGGCCCCAGAGGTGGCTGCAGCTTCTTCCACTGGTGACTGTGAGAAGAAAAAGGGAAAATCCAACCACAATGTGACACAGATCCTTTTGTGGCAGGGACCTCAGCAAAAGCTTGACCAGGATCGCTCAATTCATGTTGAGCGTGAAACCAGGAAACATCTGTGCGGGGTGGGTTTGCTGAAGTTGCCAGCCTGCCCTTGTTGAGCAATGTGCTGCTTGCGTGCTGGTGAACTTCTTGGTGCCCCCCTCTCCTCCCTGTCTTCCCTTCATCCACCCTCTCCCCAGAAGGAAGGCAGCAGTCAGGGCCTGCTTCAGCCAGTGGCATTCCCAGCTGGCACCTCGGAGCCGGGCGGGTTGGCACGCACAGCAGCTCCCTGTCCTGGCGAGGCTGGTTAGCGTCTTCCAGGAAGAGCCTTTAAAGTTGACATTCCCTGTTCTCTGCCCCCACAAGCTCGTTTTCAAACACTAGCAAATAAATAAATCTTGGGAAATGAGCTTTGTGTGTTGCAATTGCCTGCAACGCCCAGCGATGGTTGAGCAAGGAGGACTTGACTCTGGGATGGGAGCTGATGGAGAGGATGCACTCGCCCAGCTGCCACCTCCCCTCTGCTGCTGGGAGCTGCGGGCAGGAGGAGAGGGGTGGGCACTTCCCCAGCTTCTTCCTTCCCTGAAAGCTCCTCGCAGGGTCTGGTCCCTGCTGGAACCCTGAGCTGGGTCCTTGCTGAAGTCTTGCTGGCCATGAGTGGCTGTGGTTCAGCTTTCCTGGTCGCCCGCTCTCTGCTGGGGGGACACGCGGCTGCGTCCCTCCTTCTTCCCCTTTCCCAAAGCCCATTGGTGACTGGGGGAGAGCTCTGTGCAGGCCAACACGAGGGGGTAAAAATAGACATTTGCTAAATTAGCTTCCACTGATAGTTCAAGAGGAAATCCAGGTTTAGCTGAGGCTAAAAGAAAGAACTGAAAATAATAACAATAATAATAGAAACTGATTCCTGGGAAGGAGGGAGGAGGATGGTGAGCAGGGAGAGGAGGAGAGAGCTGAAAAACAAAAGCCTTTGAGGAGGGTAATGCTTTCCAGCTGCAAAAATACAGCCGGGGAGAAGAGCAAGGGCTTGCGTCACCCCGGCTCCCCGGCCCCGCTCTGCCCTGCTTGGGGCTGGGGCCCGGCCGGGAGACCCCGGGCACAACGGGACCCTCTCCTCCGATGGGAGAGGTGAGCACTGCAGGAACAGCGTGAGGGAAGCGAGGGGCTGGGAACCTATGGCTTGCTTTGGCCATTTTCCCTCCTGATTCCTGTTTTGCCTCCGAGGGCCGAGGTGGTGAACTTCGTCCCTGCTGGGCGGGTTTCGGCTCAGCGGGACGCGGCCGGTGGAGGTGGCAGCGGCTCCGTGACGCCGGGGGCTTTGGGTAGAGCGAGGGGAAGGGAGGATCAAGGTGTGGGCAAGCATTGGTGATGGGGCAGCGATGGCCGGGCCCCTCTGGGAGGAAGGCAGCGAGGAGAAGGCACGGCCTGCGGGCGGGGGTCTGCGCCCCTGCACGGGGTCGAGGGCCTCTGCGCCATCCTGCCTGGTGCTCCCCGTCCGCCCCAGCTTGGATCGCTCCCCTGGTCCTGTGACTCTGACTCAGCCACGCAGACGCCAGCCAAGACCTGCTTTTTTTGGGGAATTCTTGCACATCACTTTGCTGGAGCTGCGCGCCTGCGCGGGGCTCTGCCGCCCCCTCCCCTTGTGTGGGGGGGAATCAGGGCTGGGGGTGCAAGGAGGAGGGTGTGGGTGCAAGGCAGCTTGATGCAGCCCCATCTTGGAGGCAGAGCACGTCCTTTGCCTGCCCCACACCACCCTCTGCCACCCCACGGGCACATTTTTAGGTGGTTTTCACACAACATGAAACCCTCTGTCGCCCGGGGGCTGGGTCAGAGGGTGCAGGGTCCTGGCTGGGCCAGGAGCCCCAGTGTTGCCCTGGCCCCACGCTGGGCAGTGTGGCAGGAGCCCTGTGCAGACCATGGCTGGGCTGATTTGATGCTGATTCCTCAGCTCTGGCTCTTTCCACTTGTTTTTACGAGATGCATCATGCTGGGTGGTGGCTGCTGGCGCCGCGGCCTCGCCCTTCCCAAGGGGAGGGCGTTTGGCCACCAGTGGCCATCACCACCAGCAGGACCTCCCTGTCCCTGGGCCACGGCCTTGTCACGAAATGCTCAGTGGGGGCTGGATAACTTGGGGTTGGGGTTTGTGCTTGGACAGGGCATCCCCAGACCGCGGGGTCCTCGTTAGTTGGGCCTCATCAAAACCCAGCAGCGTTTTGTGGTGCTGCAGCAGGGAAGGGCTCGATAGCACGAGGACGAATCCTGCAAGCAGGGGGAGCGCGGGGCATTGCAAAATGTCCTGGCTTGATTCATGCTTTCCCTCTGCAGTCCCGAGTTTCTGTGCTGGTTAATAATTCAGTGGCGTCTGGCCCTGCTCCTCCGGGGCTGTCTGGGTCCTGATGCCCTTGGGGTGGTCGGGGGCTGCTCCTGTCCTGTCCCATCCCTCCTCTGTCTGGTCCGTGCCAGCTGGGAAGCCGAGCCCCGGTGCAGGTGTTGCCAGGGTGGTTTGGGTCTGGAGACACCAGGAAAGGAGAGGCCTCCAGAGCCTCTGGAAGCTGCAGCCCCTCACCTTGGCCTTTGGGGCAGAGCAGCACAGAGCACCGGCCTGGTTGCCAGGAAGGAATTCGGGTACATTGGGTTTATCCGATTTAACAGGCTTTCACTGGTTTAATTAAATACTTGAAATGCTGCGTGCCAGCTGCCTTCCCTCACCTGCTTCAGGCCTTGGGGTGTCCCTGCAGCTCTGGGTCAGCGCTGCCCGTGCTGCCTCGCCCAAGGGGGGCTCTGCCCGCAGCCCCCGACTGCTGCCGTCCCTCCCTGCGCTGCCGTGAGCTTGGGCTCTGCAGACGTTTGCTGTCCCAGTGCTGCAGTTTGAGCATCTTCCCCTTGTGTGCTGCTCAGCCCTCCGGGAACCACCTTTGCCTCTTCCCGACTCCACTGCCCACCTTGTCGCTTCCCCTGCTCCAGCCAGCGTTCTCACGGGATGCTTTCCCAGCTGTTTGTGGTGTCTCCATCAGCACCGACCTCTCCTCTCTCCCTCTCCCCCTTTCCAGATGTGGAGCAGATGGCTATTGACTGGCTCACGGGCAACTTCTACTTTGTGGATGACATCGATGACAGGATCTTCGTCTGCAACAAGAACGGAGTCACCTGTGTCACGCTGCTGGACCTGGAGCTGTACAACCCCAAGGGGATCGCGCTGGACCCGGCGATGGGGTAAGCGTTGAGCTCAGGGTGGGAGGGCTCAGCACTGCTGCCTGGCCCTGCACTTGGGAGCAAGCCAGGAGGGTCCAGTGGGATGACTGGGATGCTGCTGGAGAGGGGACTCGCCTGCCTGTGCCAGGACCCCTCTGGGCTTCAGTGCTGAGTGACCCACAGCACTTTCTCCCCTCGGCTGAGAGTGCGGCCGCGTGCCGTAGGGTTGCTGTGGCAGCAGCATTTTAAGCAGCCCACTGGTACCATCCAGTTCTGGAGGAGGTGAAGGCTGAGTCCTTCAGGGTGGGTCAGAGCCTCTGCTCGTCGCACTGGGGTTGAATGTGAGTGACATCCAGGCTCTGAGCTCCCGCATTTGCCCTTCTCACGCAGCAAAGTGTTCTTCACCGACTACGGGCAGATCCCCAAGGTGGAGCGCTGCGACATGGATGGGCAGAACCGCACCAAGCTGGTGGACAGCAAGATCGTCTTCCCCCACGGCATCACCTTGGACTTGGTGAACAGGCTGGTCTACTGGGCGGACGCCTACCTGGACTACATTGAGGTGGTGGACTATGAGGGCAAGAACAGACACACCATCATCCAGGGCATCCTGGTGAGTGGGGCCAGAGGGAGGCTGGGGTTGGGGTGACCTGACAGCAGAGCGCAGCCTGCTGGGAGCACTGGTCCACGCTGGGCTGGGCTGGGCTGGCAGAGAAGAGGCACGAGCTGGTGAGCATTGGCACCTGCCAAGCCAGATCTTATGGAGCCATGGGGTGGGATCAGGGGCTCCACATGCCTTGGAGCCAGGGCTCTCGTGTCTCCTCCTAAACTCCTCATGGACCCTGCACGGTGCCTTCCAGATTGAACACCTCTACGGGCTGACTGTCTTTGAGAATTACCTCTACGCCACCAACTCTGACAACGCCAACGCCCAGCAGAAAACCAGCGTCATCCGCGTTAACCGCTTCAACAGCACCGAGTACCAAGTGGTGACACGGGTGGACAAGGGCGGCGCGCTGCACATCTACCACCAACGGCGCCAGCCCACAGGTGGGACCTCAGCCTGGGAAAAGCCCCTTCTTGGTCCCCAAAGGCTGGGTGGTGATGGGCTAAATTCCCTCTCTTAGTGGTGCCAGGCACCCCGGATGGGTTCCCTGCCCGGGAGGCTCTGTCGGTAGCTCCCTGCAGCCCCAAGGAGCTGTGCTCGGCCCAGGCCTGGCCCTGCCCAAACACCTCCAGCTCCCTCTCTGCCTCTGAGCACCGTGTGCCTGGGCAGGGACAGGGACAGCAGAGCCAGCTGCCCTGCTGTGGTCTGCAGGGACTCTCGGAGCTGCCGTCCTGCTGCCAGCACTCCCTTGTCCAGGGGCTTGCATGGGATTCCTGCTCCGGAGGCAGCCGCATGGCCAGCCTCTCCCAGGGCTGCTGTGCACCCTGGGGACCCCCCATCCCCTGCTATCACTCCATCTCCTCCTGCCAGAGACGTGGCAGCCGTCCCTGCGGGCCAGGCAGCTGCGCCACGTGGCCAATTGATCACATCTCACTGGAGAAGCACGGGGAGACCGGGGCAGATGCAGCATCTTGAAATATTAATGGCTCCCTTTTGCGGTGCCGACGCGGTCCCGCTCCCCGCTGCTGGCGCGTTTGCCCTTCGACCGGGGCCGCAGGCTCCCAAGCACCAGGGGATTTCGAGGGAGTTGAAAGGCTTTGGAGCTGCTTCTCTGCCTGCTCCACCCCCAGCACCTTCCTGCAGTTAATCAATTTACTCGCTTAAAATCCTCTTAGTGTCTGCAGCCTGCTTGGCATTTTCCAGAATATAAAACTAATCAGGAGATTTCCGAGCGGTGAAGGAGTGTGATTAAGGGGCTCTCCAAGCTGGTGCTGTCTGTCCCCGCGCCGGGGCTCATCCTGCCAGCGCCGTCTGCAGAGCAGCTGGGCAGCCGCGCGCTCAGCGCAGCCCGTGAGGGCCGGGCTGGCTGGAGGCAGCGTGGCCCGGTGATCCTGGCTGTGTGCTGGGCCACCCTGTGCTGGTTCCTGCACTGCAGCAATGCTGCTTCCTGGGCAGGTCTGGTTAAAGATGTCCCTTCTGCAGAGGAGTTGGACTGGATGATCTGTAAAGGTCCCTTCCAACACAAAGCATTCTATGATTCTTACCTCTGCGTTTTCTGGCCTGTGCAACGACGCTCAGCCCCTGATGGGCCGGGGGCTCCAGGGGGAAGTGCCTCTCCCTAAAGCCTGGAGCACCCATCAGACCATTTCCACATCCCTGTGGCTGTAGACTCGTGTTCCCTGCCTGTGCTTTCTGGCTGACATGGAGCTGTGGCCGGACAGGACACCTCTGCTGCTCTGGTTGCCTCCGGCCGCTGGAGCCCACGCTCTCTGTTGCAGTGAGGAGCCACGCCTGCGAGCCCGATCAGTTCGGCAAACCGGGAGGCTGCTCCGATATCTGCCTCCTTGGGAACAGCCACAAGACCCGAACCTGCCGGTGCCGCTCCGGCTTCAGCCTGGGCAGCGATGGGAAATCCTGCAAAAGTGAGTCCTGGCCCACCCTGAGAGCTGGGGGGCGAGGGGGCGGGGGCTGCCCATCTTGGCAAGGGACCGGGGTGGGCATCGGCTCTTGTGCACGTGGGTCCAGGGGCCAGCAGAGCTTTTCAGTTCCTTCCCTATGGGTTGCAAACACCCTTTTTCCTTCCTGGCCTGAGCTGTGGGCTGCCTGCCAGCCTCTGTGGTCCCTGTGGAGCTGCTGGGTGCAGGGCTGGGGTGCCATCTCCTCCTGACCTGTACGTCACAACTCCAGGCCCACAAAAGCCCCAGAACCACGGGCGTTGGGCTGCCCAGTCCCAGTGCTGCCCTGGCCTGGCTGGTGGCGATGGCTCTGCCCATCTCTCTGCAGAGCCCGAGCACGAGCTGTTCCTGGTGTATGGGAAGGGGCGTCCGGGCATCATCCGTGGGATGGACATGGGAGCCAAGGTGCCAGACGAGCACATGATCCCCATCGAGAACCTCATGAACCCCCGAGCGCTCGACTTCCACGCTGAGACCGGCTTCATCTACTTTGCTGACACCACCAGCTACCTCATCGGGCGCCAGAAGATCGATGGCACGGAGCGAGAGACCATCCTGAAGGACGGTGCGTGGCCCAGCCTGGTCAGGCCCTGGCAGCAGTGGCCATCAGGGCGTTTCCTTGCGTAATGACAGCCCTTCTGTCCTCTCCCTCGCGTCTTTGACCCTTAAAACTGAGTTTTGAAGCTGCCGTTCGGGTTTATCTGCTGCTCTTGAGAGAAAGGTGCAGAGCACGTGCCTCAGCAGAGGCAGAAGGACCCTGTCCTTGGATGTCCCCCTCCTGCCCAAGCTGACCCGCCCTGGTCATGCAGGGTCCCTGGGGCTTAGGTTGTTCCCAGTCTGGTTGAGTTGGGATTGGGTGGTGCCGAACGTAGAGTGAATCACACGGGGCTGTCACTTCCACTTCTCATCTCCCTGCTGCCGCGCAACCCTGGTGATCAGTGCCCACTCCTGCTTTTCCCCAAAGGTATCCACAATGTGGAAGGGATCGCTGTGGACTGGATGGGGAACAACCTGTACTGGACTGATGATGGCCCCAAGAAGACCATCAGCGTGGCTCGGCTGGAGAAGGCTGCCCAGACGCGGAAGACTCTGATCGAGGGGAAGATGACCCACCCTCGCGCCATCGTGGTGGACCCCCTGAACGGGTGCGGGGGCCGGGCAGGCTGGGCTGGCTCACGGGAAGGCACGGCCACTCGTGCCCACAGCAGGGACCAGCAGAGGTGGCGGTTGGGTCTCCAGCTCCCTGTGGCTCGTGGGTGCCCCTCTGCATCTCCGAGCGTTCACGGTGTCTCCTGAGCTGTGACAGCGGGGCCAGGCGGGGCAGCAGCTCCGGCCGCAGTGATGGCAGTGGCACTGGTGTGGCTGGGAGGGCCAATGGCGTTGGGCTGGGGCCTGGCTGCAGGCACAGGACAGGAGGACCTCCTTGCTGCCTTGTGTCAGCCACTCTGTGAGCAGTTGGAGAGTTCACGCCTGGTTTGGTGGAGGCAGAACCGGTCACTCTTCAGATCAGCGATGGGGTGGGCTCCAAGCCTGGCCCTGTCCGTCTGTAACAGCTCAGTGTCTGTGGCAGGTGGATGTACTGGACAGACTGGGAGGAGGATCCCAAGGACAGCAAGAGGGGCAAGATTGAGAGAGCCTGGATGGACGGTTCCAACCGCAACATCTTCATCACCTCCAAGACCGTCCTGTGGCCCAACGGGCTGAGCCTGGACATCCCAGCCAAGATCCTCTACTGGGTGGATGCTTTCTACGACCGCATCGAGATGGTCTACCTCAATGGCACTGAGCGGAAGGCAGGTGGAGGCCCCATGGGTTCTTGGATGCTGGTTGCCCCCGAGCTGGGGCCGTGGGCACCCGAGCCATTCCCTTGGCTGCCTGCGTCTGCTGCAGCTCTGCTCGGTCACTGTCTGGCTGCGTCCAGCCGTGCCCCCTGTCACTGCCCGTCCTCTCCTCTCCCTCTCTTCTCTCCCTTGCCCTGTCCCACCACCTGACCCACCTAACGACGATCCTCTCCACCTCTCTGCACCTGCAGATCGTGTATGAGGGACCTGAGCTGAACCACGCCTTTGGGCTGTGCCACTACAGCAGCTTCCTCTTCTGGACCGAGTACCGCAGCGGCAGCATCTATCGGCTGGACCAGGCCTCCAAGGTGGTGACCCTGCTCCGCAACGAGCGCCCACCCATCTTCGAGATCCGAATGTACGACGCGCAGCAGCAGCAAGGTGCTGGGGCCACCTCCCTTGGTCACCACGGGGACCGGCCACGCGTGAGGGAACGGGGGGCTGGAAGAGATGGGACTGGGAGCTGAGGAAGTGCTCTGCCTAAGCAGCCCCCACCCCTTTCTGCTTCCTTTTGTCCATATCCCTGTCCATCTCCAGACACCCTGTTTTTCACCCATAAACTCTGCCATCACTCATCCCTTGCCCTTCCAGCCTTTCCTCTTTCCCCCCCTCCCTACCTGCCAGGTTTCCTGGCTCGTTCAGCCAGGCTTTGTGTCCCCTGAGGGGTCCCTGCGTGACCTGATGGGCTGGGACTCAGCTGGGTTCCAACTGTGGAGTCCCCGTGGGTCAGCAGCGTTCTTTGAGCGCTGTGGTCCCCCTCTCCTCACCCTGCCTTGCCTCCCCACAGTGGGCTCCAACAAATGCCGCGTGAACAACGGCGGCTGCAGCAGCTTGTGCCTGGCCACGCCGCGGGGCCGCCAGTGCGCCTGTGCCGAGGACCAGATCCTGGGGTCGGACTCCGTCACCTGCCACGGTAGGGTGCCCGGGGGCCTGGCCACTGGTGGGGACTCCCCTTTCCCAAGGGATGGGTGGGGATATGGGGTCTGCAGCTCCGCTCTGGCACATCAGCAGTGATGCCTCGCACGGTGCGGGGCTGTCCTGGGGAGGTGGGTGCTCCCTGTGCCTGTGGGACCCTGCAGATGGGTTCCTTGCTCTGGAAGCCTGGGCAGGAATGTGCTTCAGTGGCTTAAATGAGAGAGGTGAACTTCTGCTGCGTGCAGGGTCTCTCCCCACTGATCGTGGCCTGCACCTTCTCATTTCGCGCTCAGGTGCCAGCGCACGTGGGTGCGAGTTGTCCGTGTGCGCTCCCGGGGCTGCTGGGAACTCATGCAGACATCCTGCCAGCCTGGGGACACAGGACTGTCCTCGCTGCTGCTCTGCACTTGGCCACTTGGTTAAAATTATCCTTTCCCTTTGCTTTTCTCTTGCCAGCCAACCCATCGTACATCCCCCCACCGCAGTGCCAGCCCGGGGAGTTCGCCTGCAAGAACAACCGCTGCATCCAG
Organism: Dromococcyx pavoninus; assembly: GCA_033558185.1. Taxonomy (NCBI): domain Eukaryota; kingdom Metazoa; phylum Chordata; class Aves; order Cuculiformes; family Neomorphidae; genus Dromococcyx; species Dromococcyx pavoninus. The sequence goes on from JAUMJL010000233.1 coordinate 47,072, forward strand.
GAGCGCTGGAAATGCGATGGGGACAACGACTGCCTGGACAACAGTGATGAAGCCCCTGAGCTCTGCCGTGTGTAGCTGCCTCTCATAGTGGTTTACGTGCTCCTGGGGCAGCAGGATTCAGGCTAAGCTTCCCCGAGATGTGGGGCCAGGGGTTGGGATGAGTCCAGGCAGCCAGGACCCCTCTGTCTCCTCCTCAGCTCTACGAGGGGTTTGGGCTCAAGTGGTCGAGGGGGGAAATGGTGATTAGGATCCTGGATGTCCAGTTTGTTGGGGGCTCCCTGCCCTTTTATCTCTCTGTTTTGATCTGCACCAGGTGTGGAGGAGGAATGGGGGTGGGATGGGGAAGGACAGGTCCTGAGTGTGTGTCTGCCCTGCAGACCAGCACACCTGCCCCTCGGACCGCTTCAAGTGCAAGAACAACCGCTGCATCCCCAACCGCTGGCTCTGCGATGGGGACAACGACTGTGGGAACAATGAGGATGAGTCCAACTCCACCTGCTCAGGTGAGGAGCCTGCCTTGTTCTCAGGTAACAGAGGGAGAGTTCGCACTGCTGTGCTGAGCCACAGCCTTTGCTGTTCCCTGCGCGCTGCAGAGCTCAGGATGAGGTTTCAGGGCCTCGCATGTTGCTGCTGCCCAGTTTGGCTTCTGTGCCTCGCAGGAGCCCCAGGAGAGTTCTTCCTCGCCTTTTCCCCAGCAAAGCAAGGCACTGCCAGCTGCTAAAGCTCTGTCTTGTCTCTCTCTGGTTCAGCTCGAACCTGCTCCCCCAACCAGTTCTCCTGTGCCAGTGGGCGCTGCATCCCCATCTCCTGGACGTGTGACCTGGACGATGACTGCGGGGACCGCTCGGACGAGTCAGCCTCGTGCGGTGAGCTGGGAGCACTGGGAGCACGAGGCCCTCTCAGGGGGCACTGGTGGAGCTGGGTGTGGGGCACAGGGTGTCTCCCCCACACTGACTGCCCCTCTGCCTCCTCCTCAGCCTACCCGACCTGCTTCCCCTTGACGCAGTTCACCTGCAACAACGGGCGCTGCATAAACATCAACTGGCGCTGTGACAATGGTAAGGACCACGGCCCCGCCGCTACCGAGGGGGTTGCAGCCAGGGATGGTGAGATCAGAGGCAGAACGTGCCAGCCTGGCAGGGGCCCTGTTTCTGCAAAGGCCACTTCACAGCCTTGGGCTGAACGACAGAGCCCGGGCCCTAAAGCGGGGAGGTGTCAGCGCAAGCCGTAAGCGCCTCCTGCAGCACCGAGACCCACATTTTCCTTGGCTGCCCTTGGAGGAGCGTGTGTTACAGGAACAGCCTGGCAGGGATCGTTTCAGAAAACCTTGGCATTCTTTACAAGGTGGCCAGAACTCTGCCCTAGCACTTGAGGCGAGTGTGGAGTGGTCTGTGCTGCGGGTGGGGCTGAGCCAGGTCCTGTAGCCCCGGGAAGGGCAGGAGAGGTCTCCTGGTGAGCACAGGTCTGGCCTCAGATCTGTTTCCAGGGCCAGGCCTGGAAGAGAGGGTTTACCCTAAGGCTGCTTTGCTTCCCCACAGGTTTATTTCAGTCTTCCTAGCAGCTCCACATCGTTAGATTTAATTAGTGGCTTCAAAGTAGGCGAGGCAGGTTCAGAGCTGCAAAGTGCACGTGCTGGTGCAGGGGGTTTAGCGAGGAGCAGGTCCGGATCTGTCCCTGGGGTATTCCTGAGCAAGAGGCCTCTTTCTCCTTGGGTAGCCCCACATCTGAGCCATCCCTGCCATGGGACAGTCTCCTTTCCTAGGGATCCACCAGGACTGGCAGCCAGGTGCTCACAAAAGCAGTGGTTTTGGCACGGAGCACCTCTCTGCAGCCAAGAGCCTCGCCAGGCACCCACAGGGCAGGGAGCTGCAGCGATGAGGGGCTCCCAGCCTGGCTGCCCCAGCACCCTCCGCTGCCTCTGGTCTCGCGTCGCCGGCCGCTCGCTGTGCCTGCGCAGCCTCTCTGTGTCTCCGTGTCAATGTTTGTGTCCCGGCGTCAGCGTGTTTTTGTGCCGCTCTCTGTGCCGTGTTGTGTTGTTTTGTTTGTCATTGTGCCCACTCTCCTGTCTGGTTGGTTCTGTGTTTCAGAAAAAGATTGTGGGGATGGCTCTGACGAAAAGAACTGTCCAAAGCCTACCGGTTAGTGCATAGATCAACATGCACCAGACCCCAACCTGCCCCACACAGCCCCCAAACCTGCCCCCACCAGAGTGCTGCCAGCTTTTGGGCTGCTTCTTCAGACACTGGCAATGCCCCCAGCTCTCCAGCAGTGCCCCTGTGCTCCAGCAGCGGGAGGGATGTGCCAGGTGCTGGGGAGCGAAGCAGCCGTCTCTCCCAGCTCACCGAGTGGAGTTGCTTGGGAATCTCTCGTTAGTGGGAGCTCGGAGAGGTCAGGGTTGCAGCTGCTGGTGAAGCTGTGCGACAGCCGTCGGTGCCATCGTCCCCCGTGCCTGTCACGGGCTCCCTTGTGCAGGGAGACAGAGGCACGGGGAGGCAAAGGCCCTTTACCGAGTTCGAGCAGGGTGTCTGCAGCAGAGCAGAGCCCCGTGGTGATTCCAGCAAGCAGGACCAGCCCTGTGCCAGTGCCAGCAGGGCAGGTGCAGGGGCTGCATCGCCAGTGTGGCAGCACCCTCAGACTAAAGCTCCCCCTGCCCATCAGCGGGCAAGGGGGGTTTTCTCCAGGCAAACCGACCCCTCTAATTGGCTGTACCCACCCGTCTCCCCGTGGAGGTGCCCTGTAAAGGAGCGCACCGTGCCCCCAGCTCCGCTCCCCCTCCGGAGCGGAGCAGCCCCCTTGGTGCTGGGCGCCCTCCCAGCCTCCCCAGGTACATGGCTGATCTATGCAGTTTCTGTGTTCCATTTTCTTTGTGCTCTGCTGGTGCTGTGGCTGCGCCTGGCAGCATCTTGAGGGGGGTGGGCCGGGGGCTCCGCATTCAGCGTGGCCTCTCCTGAGGGGATCCCTCTGCCAGCGCCGAGGGGTTGCGTCCTGTCTGCGATCCCTGTTGTTCCCTGCTTCCCCCAGCCGGGGTCTCTGCTGTCCTCCCTCCTGCCACGGCTCCACCAGCCGACCGGGCGCTCTCTGAGCCCCTTTCCCACTCCCTGTCCCCTCTCCAGACAACGACTGCGGGGACAACAGCGACGAGGCGGGCTGCAGCCACTCCTGCTCCAGCAACCAGTTCAAGTGCAACAGCGGGCGCTGCATCCCAGTGCACTGGACCTGCGACGGGGACAACGACTGCGGGGACTACAGCGACGAGACTCACGCCAACTGCACCAACCAGGGTGAGCCCCGGGGCGCAGCGGGGCAGGGCTCTCTCCCTGTGCTGCACTCTGTGTCCTCCCCGAGCACCCAGCTCATGCCCCCAGTGGGAGTCAGTGGGAGATGGGGTGTTGAGCACAGCAGATGGACCCTCCTGTGCGTCGTCTCCACCGCTGTCTTGCATGGAGAGCCCACAGGCCCCTCCGAGCAGAGCGCCCACCTTCCAGGAAGGGAATCCTACAGCCTCCTCTGCGCACCCTGGGTGCCCAGATGACCCCCTTCTGCGTCCCAGTGTGCCCCGGGCCCTTTCTCTGCCATGCTCAGTGCTCGGTCTCCCTGCCACCCCCTGAGTTCTCAGCTCCTCGGGGCGAAGGCAGTGAGTGGGTGCGGGTGCCCTCCCACCAGCCACGCGCCCGCCCGGAGGCTGCCACACCGATGAGTTCCAGTGCCGGTTGGACGGGCTCTGCATCCCCATGCGCTGGCGCTGCGACGGCGACACCGACTGCATGGACTCCAGCGACGAGAAGAACTGCGAGGGCGTCACCCACGTCTGCGACCCCAGCGTCAAGTTTGGCTGCAAGGACTCAGGTGAGAACAGGGGAGTGGGGGAACTGTTTCCCCTGGCACCTCTGACCCGGGGAAGAGGCTGGGACCCACCTCGGCTCGGAGGGGATGGGGACAGCGGTGGAGGGACAGCAGCCCTGGGGCAGGCGGGACCCAGAGCGCCCGGAATGACGTGTCCTCTCCCCGCTCGTCCCCGCAGCCCGCTGCATCAGCAAGGCCTGGGTCTGTGATGGGGACAGAGACTGCGAGGACAACTCAGACGAAGAGAACTGCGAGTCGCTGGTGTGCAAACCTCCCTCCCACACCTGCGCCAACAACACCTCCATCTGCCTCCCTCCCGAGAAGCTCTGTGACGGCTCTGACGACTGCGGGGACGGCTCCGACGAGGGCGAGCTCTGTGGTGAGTGCAGAGCTGGGTACCAGGACGTGGAGTCTCCTCCGGCACGGAGCGGGACGAGGACTTGACGAGCGTGTCGTGCTGTCTCTCCGCAGACCAGTGCTCCCTGAACAACGGTGGCTGCAGCCATAACTGCACCGTGGCTCCCGGAGAGGGCATCGTCTGCTCCTGTCCCCTGGGGATGGAGCTGGGTGCAGACAACAAGACCTGCCAGATCCAGAGCTACTGTGCCAAGCACCTCAAGTGCAGCCAGAAGTGCGAGCAGGACAAATACAACGTCAAGTGCTCCTGCTACGAGGGCTGGATGCTGGAGCCCGACGGCGAGAGCTGCCGCAGCCTGGGTGTGTGCAGGGGGTGGGCTGCAGGGGCTGGCAGTGTCACCCCAGCTGCCTGTGGGTCATAGGGTGGACTAGATGATCTCAGAGGTCTTTTCCAACCTTGTGATACTGTGATGGGGATTGTCCTCCCGCTGCTCCCAGAGGTGGCAGCAGTGGAGCTGAGAACTGTGCTGATGGGCACGGCGGGGTCCTGGGGGGGATCTGCCCGCTGTCCCTGCTGGGCAGAAGCTGCCCTTTGAGGTGCAGGGGTAGAGGTGGTGTTTGGGGCTGGGACCAGGAGCCAGGAACAATTTTCCTCTGCCTTATCCGTGCTCTGCTTCTGACCCTGCCCTGCTTTCCCCAGACCCCTTCAAGCCATTCATCATATTCTCCAACCGCCACGAGATCCGCCGCATCGACCTGCACCGGGGTGACTACAGCGTCCTGGTCCCCGGGCTGCGCAACACCATCGCCCTGGACTTCCACCTTAACCAGAGCTCTCTGTACTGGACTGATGTGGTGGAGGACAAAATCTACAGGGGAAAACTGCTCGAGAATGGGGGTGCGTAGCCTGGAGGTGGGGAGCGAGCTGGTGGGGGCCAGGGGTGCGAGTCTGGGATAGGGGTGCCAGCAATGACTCCTTGGCACCTTGGAGCCACGTGGCCGCTGGAGCCCACAGCCCCTGTAGGGATCCTGTTCTGCTCTCCAATGTTGCTCATTATGTAGGAATTAATTAGCATTCCCAGCACTTCTGTAATGGTAATTGCAGCCCAGCAGCTGGGAGCACAACATCGGGCCCCCTCCCCAGCAGTGCTGCAGGAGGGGGCACCTGCAGGGGGGCATGGAGAGCCCAGTGCTGGCACTACAGATGTGGGGCTGAGCGTCTTGGGGTTCAGGCTCTGTTTGGGGAAGAAGCGTCCCCCCCTGCCTTTGACTCCAGCCAGGCTGGAGCTGTTGAAGACTGGGGTGCGCTGGAGGCGGGTGGGCTGGGGAGGAGGCACCAGCCCGAACCCTCCTGGCACTGTGCCCCACAGCTCTGACCAGCTTCGAGGTGGTGATCCAGTACGGGTTGGCCACCCCCGAGGGGCTGGCTGTGGACTGGATCGCTGGCAACATCTACTGGGTGGAGAGCAACCTGGACCAGATCGAGGTGGCCAAGCTGGACGGCACCATGCGAACCACGCTGCTGGCTGGGGACATCGAGCATCCCCGTGCCATCGCCCTGGACCCCCGCTATGGGTGAGGCAGGAGGGGTTGTGGGTCACCGACACGTGGTGGCACCGTTGGGATCTTGGCAGGGGGACCAGGCCACAGGCTCCTGACTGGGCACACACCCCACTGCCGATTCGGGAGGCAGAACTTGGTGTCACCGTGCTCACCATCCCCGCTTGCTGCCCCTTCACAGGATCCTCTTCTGGACAGACTGGGACGCCAGCCTGCCCCGCATCGAGGCCGCCTCCATGAGCGGCGAGGGCCGGCGAACCATCCACAAGGAGACGGGCTCGGGGGGGTGGCCCAACGGGCTCACTGTCGACTACCTGGAAAAGCGCATCCTCTGGATCGACGCCAGGTAGGACCAGGGTGCCCAAACTCTGCCCCGCACCTCCCCATCCCAACTGGACCCTTGCCCCCTCCCCGCTCTGGCTCCTTCCCCCTTGCTCCTGGGTTGTTGTGCCGTTTGGCTGCCGGGCTGGGAGCAGAAGCTTTTGCTCTGTAGGGTCTGTTTGTGTCTGCAAACACGTTCCAGCCTTTGCTCTGGGTTTTCTCCTCTGCTGGAGGCTGCGGTCCCTGGTGTAAATCAGCCTCCGTCCTCCTCCGCAGCGCTGAGCAGAGCGAAGGCGGGAGCTGCTCGGGCCCTATGGGTCATTGCGTTGGGTTGAAGCTCCAGCCTTGCCCTGTGTCTGGTGCCCCTGGCCCAGCCACCTCTCACCCCTCGTCTCTGGTAGGTCTGATGCCATCTACTCAGCGCTGTACGACGGGACAGGACACATTGAGGTGCTGCGGGGGCACGAGTACCTGTCGCACCCCTTCGCCGTCACCCTCTACGGGGGCGAGGTCTACTGGACCGACTGGCGCACCAACACGTTGGCCAAGGCCAACAAGTGGACGGGGCACAAAGTGACGGTGGTGCAGAGAACCAACACGCAGCCGTTTGACCTGCAGGTGTATCACCCCTCCCGGCAGCCCCTGGGTGAGGCCTGGGGAAGCGGAGGCAACGGGACGGGGCGGGGGAGTGTGTTGGGGAGATGGTGTCAGCGCTCAGGGTGAGCCCAGCCTCACTCGGGGCATCGTGTGGGAGCTGCTCCCACCTTTGTGGCTTCCCTTTCTCATCCTCCACGGAGCTGGAGGCCTCTGCTATGGCCCTGGCCACTCAGCAGAAACGTGTCCCGGGGTGATGAGGCTGATGGATCAGAGCTCCTCGACGGGGAAGGGAGGGTCTGCAGCTCTCCAGGGCCTCCTCCGCGGGCATCCCCTGAAACAGAGACATCGCTGACTCTTTATCTCCTTGGCAGCTCCCAATCCCTGCGAAGCCAACGGGGGCAAAGGGCCTTGTTCCCACCTTTGCCTCATCAACTACAACCGCACGCTGTCCTGTGCCTGCCCACACCTCATGAAGCTGGACAAGGACAACACGACCTGCTATGGTAGGGGTCTGCCCCGGCCACCCCGGGGCAGGGGGGGAGCGGGTGCTGCAGAGCCAGCGCTGCAGACCAGGCTGAGGCCCCACAACCCCCCCTCTCATCCTTCTCCCCAGAGTTTAAGAAGTTCCTGCTGTACGCGCGGCAGATGGAGATCCGGGGTGTGGACATCGACAACCCCTACTACAACTACATCATCTCCTTCACGGTGCCCGACATAGACAACGTCACGGTGGTGGACTACGACGCCCTGGAGCAGCGCATTTACTGGTCTGATGTCCGCACCCAGACCATCAAGAGAGCCTTCATCAATGGCACCGGTGTGGAAACCGTTGTCTCTGCAGGTGGGTTTGGAGAAGCATCGAGCTACACAGCTGCTCTCATCAGGTCTCTGGTCTGGGCAGAGCTCCCAGCCCTCCAGAGGCTTCAGCTCCATGGGATCGGTCCATTCTGCTTCGTCTCAGCATCATCCCAGTCCCGTTTTCACAACTAACGAGTCTCCCTTCTCTGGTACCTTTCAGATCTGCCCAACGCTCACGGCCTCTCTGTGGACTGGGTTTCCAGAAACCTCTTCTGGACCAGCTACGATGCCAACAAGAAGCAGATCAACGTGGCCCGGCTGGACGGCTCCTTCAAGAACGCGGTGATCCAGGGGCTGGACAAACCTCACTGCCTGGTGGTTCACCCTCTCCGGGGGTAAGTGATGGGGCACAGCGCCAGGAGGCTTGGGGTCCATCCAGGAGGTGAACCCACAGACACACGCGTGTGGGCACGCGTGGCAGTGCACGTGCACGGTGGAGGAGGGAGCAGCGAGCAGGTTGTGTGTCAGTGCTTGGAGGAGGAGTGTGAGAGGAGACAGGGCCAGGCTCAGGACGGGCGCGCTGCGTTTCCATACGTGTGTGAGGGCAGGAGAACAGCCTGCGGATGAGTGTGCAACCACGAGCGTGTGTGCAGGGGGCTTTGCTGGGCGAGGCTGTGCAACTGCTTGCAGACACCAAACCCTCTGCCAGATCCCAGCACTGGTGCTGTGCAGGAGCAGGGAGAGGGGCTGGCACAGAACTGGCCTCGGTGGGCAGGTTGGGGTGGGCTGGGAGGGTGGCAGAGCTGCTCGTGGGCCATCTGCGCCGGGCTGGTGGAGCCACCGGGCTCAGTGTCCCCTCGCTGGCACAGGAAGCTGTACTGGACAGACGGGGACAACATCAGCGTCGCCAACATGGATGGCAGCAATCGCACCCTCCTCTTCACCAACCAGAAAGGGCCTGTTGGTACGGTTGTACCCCTTGTCCCCCTGGTACCACCCCGCTTCGCTGTGCCCTTGCTGGCTCTAAAAGCCCCACGCCCTGACTCAGGCAGCCCTGGCTCCCCAGGGGGCTGGTGGCTGCTTTCTGCTGGGTCACCCCGACCTTGCGTGTCCCTTCTCTCCATCACCCCGCTCTGCCAGTCCCTTCCCACCCCTCAGACGGTGGCAGTCCCTGCGTGCCACCTGGATGCTGACAGTGCCTTGCTTTCCAGGCTTGGCCATTGACTACCCAGAGAGCAAGCTGTACTGGATCAGCTCTGGCAATGGCACCATCAACAGATGTGACCTGGATGGCAGCAACCTGGAGGTGATCGAGTCCGTGAAGGGTCAGCTGAGCAAGGCGACCGCCCTGGCCATCATGGGTGAGAGCTGCTGGGGTGATGGGAGCAGGTTGTGAAGCCCTTCCCTTTTCTCCTGGTCCTGCCCAAACGCAGACTGCTCGTTGCCACCTCAAGCAGCTGTGGAAGGGATGATCTCCCCCACAGGCTGCATTCAGGATGCCTTTTTCTGGGCATTGCATCTAAATCTGTGTGGAGCCAGGGCTTTGTGCTGCTGGGGCAGGAGGGGATGGGGAAAGCTGCTGCATGTTCCTGCCTTCTCCTCCCAGGTGATAAGCTGTGGTGGGCTGACCAGGCCTCTGAGAGGATGGGCACCTGCAACAAGAAGGATGGGACAGAGGTAACAGTGCTGCGCAACAGCACCACGCTGGTGATGCACATGAAGGTGTACGACGAGAGCATCCAGCAAGGTGAGCTCGTGGTCCCAGGGCAGAGACCCTGCAGGGCCAGGAAGGTGACTCCTCCACTCTGCCAGGATGCCAGTGGGGCTGCCATGGCCAGGTGGCCAGCTGACCCCATCCCTTCTTGCTGGCCCTCGCGTCAGGACCCTGCTGGCTGGCGCAGAGCACCCGTGTCCTGTGTGGTTGCCCCAAGGGGTGCTGGCGGCTGCCCCAGCCTCTCCCCAGGTGCCCACAGCCCCGGTGGCTCTGCCCTGGCCCCCGGCTGCCCCTCACCCCCTGCTTCTCTCCGTGGCAGCTGGAACCAACCCCTGCAGCCTCAACAACGGCGACTGCTCACAGCTCTGCCTCCCCACGTCCGAGACCTCCCGGTCCTGCATGTGCACCGCAGGCTACAGCCTGAAGAGCGGGCAGCAGTCCTGCGAAGGTGAGTGTACCTGTCCCTGTCCCCTCACCCAAAGTGCCCCCTTGGAGCAGCGAGATGCCCCGGCCATGCCAGCTGCAACTCTGCCAGTGCTGTGTGGCCGAGCACGGTGCGTGTGCCAGCGTTGTTTGTGGGCTCCTTCCGACAGCCCCGCGCCTCCCCGCACCCAGCAGTGCTGTGGAGGGATGCTGGGGGCCAAAGGGTCACTGGGTGGACTTGGAGGGGCTGGGGGGGTCTTTGGGGTCAGGCCACATTGAGGCCCTGATGTGAGCTGTGGGGCTGGCAGTGGGGAGTGTGCAAAGCACAGGGGGGCTGCCTGGGCACGGAGGGCACTGGTTTTGATGGGAGGAGGGGAGCAGGACAGGAGAGTGGGAGCCCTCAAAGGGGAGGTGAAACTCCTGCTTTCAGCAGTGGGTTTGGGTCACGATCTCACTGCAGTCACCGGGAACAGGGCTGAGCAGCTGGCACAGCGTTCGCCCTGCAGATCCCCGCTCCCTGCCTGGTTTGCCACCACCTCCCCTGGGAGGGAAGAGCAATCCTGCTCCCTGGTCACTGCCAGGGCCTCTCAAAGGCTGTTTGTGTGCAAAATGTTCTTGGTGTTTTTGGAGAGGGCTGGCAGAGTTGCTGCACCATCTGGGTCAGGGCAGGGACTGAATAACAAGCACTGCCCTGACCCAGATGCAGCAGAGCCTTTGCCAGCACTCGGAGGCGCCTGGCTCAGGGAAGAGGCCTCACTCGTGCCTCCCCTGTGCTCCACCATGGGTCAGGACTCCTTGAACAGGCTGCTCCGGGGTTTGCAGCCTCCAGGGTGGTCTGGACAGGGCCCACTGGAACACAGAACCAAGCAGGGAAAGACTTTGTGGCTGTTCCCTGAGTTCCTGCCCCGGCCATCAGAAACCTCCTCTGTCTGTGTCTGTGCTTGGTTTACTGACTGAGCTGTTCCACGCCCTCTTTTCACAAGGTTTTCCATTCCTTCCCCTGCCCCATGTGGTGCTGAAAGCCATCCCATCCCGATGACAGAGGAGTATTCTCCTCCTTATGTTCATCCTGGTTAGTCCCCTCTCACACGGGGACGCAGGTGAAGCAGGCGCATCGCTCCCTCTGCGAGAAACCACGGTGCTGCAGACACATCCCACGGTGTCTGACTGTCCCCACATCTGTTTTACAGGTGTTGGCTCCTTCCTCCTGTATTCGGTCCACGAGGGGATACGTGGCATTCCCCTAGACCCCAACGACAAGTCAGATGCTCTCGTGCCCGTGTCAGGGACCTCCCTGGCCGTGGGGATCGACTTCCATGCAGGTGACACAGGGATTGGGACAACAGGGCTGGAGAGGCTGGGGAGGGGGAGTGCGAGGGGGACCTTCACCAGCTTCTCCTTTGGCCATGCTCTGCCCTGGAGCATCTCCTCTTGGCAGCTCCGAGTGGGCAGGGGTTTCAGGTCCCTGTGCCGGGGCTGCAGGGTGCAGCTCGGCCCAGGTGACCCAGAGATGGTCCCTGACGCCTGATCTCCTGTCTGGCCCCTCTCAGAGAATGACACCATTTACTGGGTGGACATGGGCCTGAGCACCATCAGCCGGGCCAAGCGGGACCAGACGTGGCGGGAGGACGTGGTCACCAATGGCATTGGCCGCGTGGAGGGCATCGCTGTGGACTGGATCGCCGGTGAGAAGGGGCTCCGGAGCAGGGAGGAGCAGATGGGCAGTCAAGGAGTGGGGCTCACGTGGGTGTTGACCATCCCCTCTTTGCAGGAAACATCTACTGGACAGACCAGGGCTTCGACGTCATCGAGGTGGCCAGGCTGAACGGGTCCTTCCGCTACGTGGTCATCTCGCAGGGGCTGGACAAGCCACGTGCCATCACGGTCCATCCAGAGAAGGGGTGAGAGAAGCCACACAACCATCAGGTGGGGTGGGCACGCACTGGAGACCCTGGCACCTTCCCAGCAGAGCTGTGCAGTTTGCACACAGCGGAGGAGGACGCGTGGGTCTCCGGCCACGCCAGGGGACAGGCACCGGTGTCCAAACCAGCTGGGTTTAACCACCCTTTCGCTGATGGGCTGAGCTTCCTGGGAGCTCCCTGTGACTCTGAAAAGCCAAGCAGGGCCTCCAGCTTTGGACTGAGTCACAGGCAGAGTTCTTTGGATCCAGGGAAGGATGGAGAGTGGCACCTTACGTGCCTGGCACACGTGCTGGTTTCTGGACTGCGTCCATTCCCCAGCTGCAGCGTGGTCTGCAAGCTCGTGGTGGCCCGGAGGCTGGCAGATCACTGGGGGTCTGGACTGAGGCCCCAGTGTGGAGGGACGAGGGGGAGAGGTGGCCAAAAGGCCCAAGGATGCTGCTTCTGGCCAGCCCCAGGGTCACATCCCTGCTGTCCCCTGCAGGTACCTGTTCTGGACGGAGTGGGGACAGTACCCTCGCATTGAACGGTCGCGCCTGGATGGGACCGAGCGGATGGTGCTGGTGAATGTCAGCATCAGTTGGCCAAACGGGATCTCTGTCGACTACGAGGTACAGGCACCGAGGGGCCCTGGGGACACGGCTCTGCTCCCCAGTGCAGGGAGGGTTGGTCCAGGGTGGTCATCTTCTGATCCCTGTGACCTTCTGCTGGACGCAGTGCGGAGGGTGCCTTTGTGCCACCCCAGTGCGCTGCTCCGCTGCTGACTGGGATGCTTTCCCATCACTTCAGGATGGAAAGCTTTACTGGTGCGATGCCCGGACAGACAAGATCGAACGAATCGACCTGGAGACGGGTGAAAACCGAGAGGTCGTCCTGTCCAGCAACAACATGGACATGTTCTCGGTGTCGGTCTTCGAGGAGTACATTTACTGGAGCGATAGGTGCGGTGCCCGAGGGGTCTGGCAGTGCTGGGGGGAAGAAGGTGGTGCTGGGTGCTGCCGTTGGGTGCTGCTGAGGGGTCCCCGTGCCGGCTGCTCGGTGATTCCTGTCTTTTCTTAGAACCCACGCGAACGGCTCCATCAAAAGAGGCAACAAGGACAACGCCACCGAGTCGGTGTCGCTGCGGACAGGGATCGGCGTGCAGCTCAAGGACATCAAAGTCTTCAACCGGGCCAGGCAGAAGGGTACGTCCAGGAGTGGGTGCCGGGGCCAGCAGCCGCCTGGGCTGGGCTCCCATGGCTGGCAGATGCGGGGAGGGGGATGGAAACAAACGGGCCGCTGTGTCCTTGTAAAAGAACCCTGTGGTGCTGTGGGCTGAGCCCTTTTCTTCACGTGCTTCCTCTGGGAGCGGGGAGAGGTGAAAAGCAGCCGAGCGGGAGCATCGTCCTACACAGAGCCTGCCCAGTTCCTCACACAATCCCCTTTCCTCCCTCAGGCACCAACATCTGTGCCCAGAACAACGGGGGCTGCCAGCAGCTCTGCCTGTTCCGGGGCGGCGGGCAGCGGACGTGCGCCTGTGCCCACGGCATGTTGTCCGAGGACGGCGTGAGCTGCCGGGATTACGATGGCTACCTGCTGTATTCAGAGCGCACCATCCTCAAGAGCATTCACCTCTCAGATGAGAACAACCTCAACGCGCCCATCAAACCCTTCGAGGATGCGGAACACATGAAGAACGTCATCGCCCTGGCCTTCGACTACCGCTACGGCTCCAAGGGCAGCAACCGCATCTTCTACAGCGACATCCACTTCGGCAACATCCAGCAGATCAACGACGATGGCACGGGGCGCAAGACCATCGTGGAGAGTGAGTGTCACAGGGCTCCCTCCGAGTGCCTCTGCCCCCAGGGCCTTCTTTTCTCTTCTCCCCCTCCAACTCCTCCTGAACTCCGTCATTCCTTGCCGAAGGGCTTTTGTTCCTTCTCTCAGTTTACATCTTTGGGTGTTTTTGAGAGGGGTTCTGAGTGGCAGCTGCTAAGGGTTCAGCCGTGAGCTTTCTGGAGTCTCTGGAAGAGGCAGCAGCCCGTGGCAGAGGATGCCAGTGTTAGGAGTGGCCTGCAGAGCTTGTTCTGGCAGGGAGAGCGTATCACAAGGCTCAGGCATGCACGTGGGTTTGCATTGCTCTAGAAACAAGGGACTGCAGCAAACTTGGGATTTGCTCTGCGTTTGACTTCCAAGACAGACTTGTCAAGCCTGAGCAAACCGTGCCGTGCCTGGCCCTGTCCTCACCTCCAGCCCTGGGTTTGCACTTGGCTGGTTTTATTGGCTCCTCCAGCAGCTGGAAAGACCCCGCCTGTTGCTCTGTGTCACCAGAGAGCAGCTCCAGCGAGGGTTATGGATGTGCTCACTAATGAGTGCATTTACATTTGGCACTTGGGAGAGCTGTTAGCACTGAGATCGGGAGAGCAGGGCCCATCTCTCATAGCCGGTTCATTAAACCTTTCGCTGATTGTTAACGAGGGAGGAAGGATGGGTGGACAGTTCAAGTTCCTGGCCTGGGAGCAGGTGGGAAGGTCTCCCTGGCCGCCACCACTCCTCATCTTGTCACTTCATGCTTTCCCCTGGCAGAGGGGACTCCCTTCCCTTCCCAGCATCGCTGCTGCGGGGACAGGGGAGCCCGGAGCGAGACCCGGCCAGCGCAGGGGAGATGATCAGAGCACGAGCTTGAAGGCCAAATTCAAATCCTCATTTCATCTGAGTAAACAGCACTCGGCCTCCCTGCCAGGAGGCTCCGTTCCCTGGTTGGTAGCAGAGCTCTGCCCAGGAGACCCTGGAGTCTCCCGGGGTCTGGGCTCACCTGCTGGCGCAGGCACCGGTCCAGCTCTGCTGAGTCCCCTCAGGTGCTGCCGTGGTGTTAGGAAGCAGCCTCAGCCTCTGAGAGGCTTTCTTTGGGTGCAATTAAAAGCAATAAGTGCAGGCTGCCAAAGAAACCGCGTCCAGGTGTTGCGGGTCAGCACTGGCTGTGCAGAGGGAGGAGAGCAGCCTGGTGGGAGCGTGGGCTGGATGCGACCCTTGCCTGTCCTCCCCTCCTGCAGACGTGGGCTCGGTGGAGGGGCTGGCGTACCACCGCGGCTGGGACACGCTCTACTGGACGAGCTACACCACCTCCACCATCACCCGCCACACCGTGGACCAGAGCCGCGTGGGCGCTTTCGAGAGGGAGACGGTGATCACCATGTCGGGGGACGACCACCCCCGGGCCTTTGTGCTGGACGAGTGCCAGAAGTGAGTGGCCCGTCTGTGGTCCAGCCAGCCTGCCCTGGTTGTCCACGTTGGTCCCACCCAGGTGGACACCCCTCCGCTGGGGAGGAAGCACAGAGAGTATCTGACCCCAGGGAGGAGAGGCTGTCTGAGCACCCCCTCCCCACACATCCTTCAGCACCCCCGAAGCACAGACAGAAACCCCATCCCATCCCCTTCTCTGGCCGGGTGGTACCATGGGGTGTTGCAATCCCCACCTGGCCGTGAGGGCCTCATTCATCCCTCTGCTGCCTATTTTTATGTGGGGACAACGTCCCATCCATCCCAAAGTCCCTGGAAGCCCCCCAGCAGCGGTGGGGTGGGCTTGAACCAACGTGCATGTGGCAGAGATGGGGTTGCAAAGGCTTTGCGTGTCTCTCCTCTTCCAGCCTGATGTTCTGGACCAACTGGAATGAGCAGCACCCCAGCATCATGCGTGCCACCCTCTCTGGTCTCAACGTCCTCATCATCATTGACCAGGACATACGGACACCCAACGGGCTGGCCATCGACCACAAGGCCGAGAAGATCTATTTCTCTGATGCCACCCTTGACAAAATCGAACGCTGTGAATACGACGGCTCCCACCGCCACGTGAGTCCAGAGCTGGCAGAGATGGGAAAGGAGGGCAGCAAGGGTTGAAACTGGGGCTGGCACCTTGTCAGAGGACAGCAGAGCTGTTCCTGGGCACGGGGTTGATGTTCCCCTGGGGCAGACACGCGGGGATGGGCTGCATTTGGGGTGGTGCTGGGGGCTGCATCGCACCGCCGGGGTCCCTCATGCCCGCGCTTTGCCGGTGTCTGACAGGTGATCCTGAAATCGGAGCCCGTGCACCCCTTTGGCCTGGCTGTCTACGGCGATTACATCTTCTGGACAGACTGGGTGCGCAGGGCCGTGCAGCGAGCCAACAAATACGTGGGCACCGACATGAAGCTGCTGCGCGTTGACATCCCCCAGCAGCCCATGGGCATCATTGCTGTGGCCAACGACACCGACAGCTGTAAGGACCCCTGCGCCCACCCCCTGGCACCCACAACCTCACCACCACCGGCCCCTGCTCTCCTGCCTCTGCCCCCTCTCTCGGGTAGCTGCCAGACACCGCTCCTCCACCCCATCCGCAGGCCAGGGAAAGGGGAACCCATCCCACCACCCTTCCTGGCCTGTCCTTGCCCTGTCAGGATGGTCACGCCAAGGCCTCTTCATCTTCAAGCCCTGTGCTGGTTGAATAGAGAGAATTTGCCCCAATGATGCTGTTCCTGGGCCATTCTCCTTGCAAGATCTGAGGAGACTGGATGCCTCCAGCCCCATCCATCCCCCACAGCCCCATTTAAAGAGCCTGGGATGGAATCCCTACTTTTCCCCCTCCCCAGCACGAGGGGAAGGGGCTGCTGGGATGGTCCCTGGGGTGACTGCTCTGTGACTGCTCTCCATCTCTCCCAGGTGAGCTGTCCCCGTGCAGGGTGAACAACGGTGGCTGTCAGGACCTCTGCCTGCTGACGCCCAAAGGACACGTCAACTGCTCCTGCCGTGGCGAGCGCGTCCTGCAGGAGGATTTCACCTGCAAAGGTGGAGGGGAGGTGGAAAGGGAAGCTGATGGGGATGGGAAGGGGAGGAGGAGAAGCCAGTGTTGACCTGGCAGAGCTGACATTCCCCACACCTTCCCCAGCTCCGAATTCCACCTGTAACGTGCACGACGAGTTCGAGTGTGGGAACGGCGACTGCATCGACTTCAGCCGGACGTGCGACGGGGTGGTCCACTGCAAGGACAAGTCAGATGAGAAGCAATCCTACTGCAGTAAGGTTCCTCCTCTTGCTGCTTTGCTCAGACACACACACGCACCCCTCAGCGCCTGCAGACACCCTGCTTGAGCTGTCACCTCTGCTCAGCAAAGGCAGCCAGGCCTCCTGGGTGTCTGCTCATGTCCCTCAAGTGCTCACAGCTCCCTCTTGCCCTCCCAGAGATGCGCCCAGCTGGGCCAGGCTTTAAGGGCTCCAGATCTTTTCCAGTTTTGGGACAGGCTGGAGAGTGAGATGCGCTGAGCTGACCCGGTGGGGGCTGCTGCACCCTCCCTCTAACACCAGCCCTCATTCTTCAGTCAGGAGGGGTCTCTGCTGGGCAAAGGCCGAGCTTAACCCCGCGATGTTACCAGCGCAGCACGAGAGAGCCTGTTGCCTAATCCTACCTTCCCGGCTGCAGGGTCTCTGAGGAGCCAAGACACCCAGGGACACCAACCCTTCCCTCACGCTCACCATCTCCTCCTCCTCCTCCCTCGCAGGCAGCCGCAAGTGCAAGAAGGGTTACCTGCACTGCATGAACGGGCGCTGCGTCGCCAGCCGCTACTGGTGCAACGGCGTGGATGACTGCGGGGACAACTCGGACGAAGTGCCGTGTAACAGTGAGCAGGCTGGCTGGCTCCCCGCCAGCCCTCGCCAGGGCTTGGGCAGCTGTCTGGGAAAGAGTTACCTTCAGCTTGACAGGATCAGAGCGGAGCCAGGGCTTGAAGGAGTCAAGGTCTAAACCCTACTTGTACTGCAGGTGCCACAGAGCACTTTGTGGAGCTCACTCTGACAGCTGGGAGGATGATCTCCCGAGCACGGACGTGCAGCACCCGGAGCCTCTGGAGAGCGGTGGTTTGACACCCAGGAGGAGCACAAAGCAGTGTTGCTGCTCCTCATGGCTCCTATGCTCCTGAAAAAAGGGCACCCAAGCGTCCCCAAGGACAGCATCACTTAGAGCTGCAGGAACCTGTCTGCTTGGTTCAGAACTGACAGGGAAGGTCAGGAGCTTCCCTGAGCTCGTCCAGGCCTGCCAGTGACAGGCCAGCTCAGGAGATGAGCTCAGGCTCCAGATCTCAGCAGAGAAGGGACCAGAGCTGGGAGTGCAGGATTGGGCGCTCTGTAACTGCGTGGGGCAGTGGGGGGTGTGGGTGTGCACATCCACAACGTGAGTTGGGGCTGTGGGGTGGCCCTACCCACTGGGTCCTGCAGCCCAGCCTCAGCCTCGGTGGGGACTTCTCCCTTGCAGAAACCAGCTGCGCTGCCACCGAGTTTCGCTGCCGAGATGGGAGCTGCATTGGGAATTCGAGTCGCTGTAACCAGTTCATCGATTGCGAGGATGCTTCGGATGAAATGAACTGCAGTGAGTGCCCCAGCTGCTGCCCCCTGATCCCCACTGCCTCCCCAGCTATGCCTTGCTCGAGCTCTGGAGATGCTCCTGCTCAGGACCTGTGGGCAGGGTGCTGGGTCCCTCAGTTGTCTTCAGGACTTGTGCTGAATGAGGGAGGGAGGGAGGAGGGCCCTGGCTCCCATCCTGTCAGCAGAGGCCAGCCAGGCCAGTCCCGGCCCATCCCTGCAGCCCCCCACGCTGCACTTGACACCCCAGCACCCAACAGCCCCTCAGGAGCACTGAACAGGGTCCCAGCAGCTCAGGGCATGTGTGGGTCTGAGCTCGGTGCTGCTCTGGGGTGGGAAGGGCTGTCAGCAGCCAGGTGAGGGCTCGTGCAGTGGGAGCCGGACTGAAGGGCTGTGCTGCTGGTGAGCAGCACCCATCACCCGGGCCTCTTGGTGTGGTTCCTTGCAGCTGCCACCGACTGCAGCAGCTACTTCAAGCTGGGGGTGAAGGGTACAACGTTCCAGAAGTGTGAACACACCTCTCTGTGCTACGCCCCGAGCTGGGTGTGCGATGGGGCGAACGATTGCGGAGACTACTCAGACGAACGCAACTGCCCAGGTGAGAGCAGGGAGAGCAGAGGGGGTTCAGGGCTAGGAGAGCAGGGGCATCACGCTGACCCTCTGGCCAGGTGCTCCTCTTTGGGATCTGTCTGGGCAGTGGGTGCTTTGTTTGCACACCAGGACCATCATCCTTTGCCTGCACAGCTCCTGCACGGAGGGTGCTGAAGGGCTCTGGGGTCCCAGAGGGCTTTTGGGAAGGATTCCTTTGGAGCCGGGCAGTTCTGGGTTGGGAGGAGGCAGGGTGCATCCACGCTGCCACACTTCCAGATGTTTCCTTCCCAAACCAGGTGGGAGGAAACCCAAGTGCCCGGCCAATTACTTCGCCTGCCCAAGCGGGAGGTGCATCCCCATGACCTGGACCTGCGACAAAGAGGATGACTGCGAGAACGGAGAAGACGAGACGCACTGCAGTGAGCGGCAGGGTGGGGAGAGCCAGGGACTCCGGGGTGATAGCACGGGGTGGTGAGAGCAGATGTGCTGGGGGGAGGCAGGACCCTCTCCTCTCTCTGACATCCCCTTGCCAAGGACCAGACTCCAGACCTCTGTGGTCTTATTCCACAAGTTTGGGCTTTTAACTGTGGTCAACGCAACTGTCCCAGTGCCTTCCTTTGCTCAGCACGTGCATGAGCGTCCACGGTCATTTTGGAAGTGGCTGGTTACGGCTCTCTTGAGTTATGTTTTTAGTTCCAACCTCCCTGATCAAAACTCCAAAGAGTGCTCAGGAGCTGAGGCACCTTTCCTGCTTCAGAGCAGGGAGCCCCCACCAGCCCTGCAGCAGCCGCGCCCCTCGGCGTGGTGTGTGGGCACTGCCCGGTCGGAGCGAGCCCCCCCCATGCCACACCACGCTGACTCCCAGCCCTGGAGCCCGACTGGCCCAGCCTGGCTGTGCTCTGCTGCCGTGTCCTTCCCTCGGTGTTCTGACCCCTCCTCTCCTCCTCCCCCAGACAAGTTCTGCTACCCCATGCAGTTTGAGTGCAACAACCACCGCTGCATCTCCAAGCTCTGGGTGTGTGACGGGGCAGACGACTGCGGGGACGGCTCTGATGAGGACAGTCGCTGCCGTGAGTCCACCCCAGCCCCTGCTCTGACCTCCCACTCCCTGCCTGCACTGCTGCTGCGACTCCATGCATTCCTGTCTCTGCCCGTCCCTTCTCCCATCCTCACTTTTCTGTGCTGTGGTCCTCACTGCTCTCCTGGGTTTTGCATATTGAAGCTCACAGTGCTGGTTCTCCAGTGGTGGGAGCGATCAGCTTTCTTCCTGCTTCTCCCCTCCCCAGAGCTGACCACCTGCAGCACAGGATCCTTCCAGTGCCCGGGCACCTACGTGTGTGTGCCGAAGCGCTGGCTCTGTGACGGAGACAAGGACTGTGCGGATGGGGTCGATGAGAGCCTCGCTGCCGGCTGCCGTGAGTCCCCGGAGGGCTGGGTGTGTGGCGGGGCGGGGGGCTGGAGAGGAGCAGAGCACGGTGCAGGCAGAGCTGCCTGGGGGCTGCCCACGCTCCCCACGGACCCTGTTGGGAGCAGATGGGATGCCTTATCCTGGCCACTTCCTCACCGAGGCTTGCAGGAGGGAATTGCAATGCCGTGGTCGCCCCAGACCTGGGCATGGGAATGTTTGGGTGCTTTTCCCTGACTGTGGGGTGGAGTGGGAATCCTGTGCCTCAGCTTTTGTCCCTCGCACCCCAAGATGAAGGGCTCGGGGGGCAGTCAGGAGAGCTCACTGTCTGGTGGGGGCTGACAGCGATGCCTCGTTGCAGTGTACAACAACACCTGTGATGAGCGGGAGTTCATGTGTGGAAACCGCCAGTGCATTCCCAAACACTTCGTCTGTGACCACGACGATGACTGCGGTGACGGCTCGGACGAGTCTCCAGAGTGTGGTGGGTGCCTGAGGGACCAGGGAGGACAACAAGGGCCTGATCGCCTGGAGCACTGTCCCTGACAGCCACGCTGGGTCTCCTGGGATTTGGGACAGGAACCTGGAAGGGGGTTTGACTTGAGAGCAGGGTGAGGGAGAACCAGGGGAAAGAGCGGGAGGGGTTTGGTGCTGGAGGGCCACAGGAGAGCTGTCCCCCCAGCCCTGCTGCAGGGCTTCTTTTGGGAGAGATCCAAATCCATCCATGTTTGCTGCATCCTGGGCCCCTGCAGTGGAGCCTTGTCCCCAGGTGGGCTGCAGGGAGGTTTGGGCGCCCGCGCCACGGCTTCAGGTAGCTCAGCTGCTGTGGTGCCCCCGTTGCTTCTGCCCGCTCGGGGAGGTGGGCGGCACCGTCTCGAGCCCCGTGCCCTCCCGCAGAGTACCCAACCTGCGGCCCCCACGAGTTCCGCTGCGCCAACGGCCGCTGCCTCAGCAACCGGCAGTGGGAGTGCGACGGCGAGTTCGACTGCCACGACCACTCGGACGAAGCACCCAAGAACCCGCGCTGCAGCAGCCCAGGTAGTGGCAGGGGCCACGGCCGCGGAGCGGGGCCACCGGCCGCCTCGCGTCGACCGCTGACCGCTGACCGCTGACCGCTGCCGCCTCCTCTCCGCCCGCTGCAGAGAACAAGTGCAACGACTCCTTCTTCCTCTGCAAGAACGGGAAGTGCATCCCGGAGGCGCTGCTTTGCGACAACAACAACGACTGCATGGACGGCTCGGATGAGCTCAACTGCTTCATCAACGAGTGCCTCAATAAGAAGATGAGCGGCTGTTCCCAGGAGTGTGAGGACCTCAAGATCGGATACAAGGTAGGGCTGAGGAGATGCTCTCCTGCTCCCTTCCTCCTCTGCAGACGCTCTTAGCCTGGGGGCTGCTTCTGTCCTGCGCCAGCTGGGCGAGGGGTGCGTACACGGGCCAAGACAAGCCGTCTGTGCCTGAGCCCGCGTGTCCCGTGCTGATGCCTGTCACGTCCCAGCGTGCGGGCCCTGGATGTGTCTAACAGCTCCACGTTGCCTCCTGCAGTGTAGATGCCGTCCCGGCTTCCGGCTGAAGGACGACGGGAAGACATGCATTGACATCGATGAGTGCTCCACCACCTACCCCTGCAGCCAGAAATGCATCAACACTCTGGGGAGCTACAAGTGCCTGTGCATAGAGGGTTACAAGCTCAAACCTGACAACCCCACCAGCTGTAAAGCTGTCACAGGTGAGAACCAAGAGCAGGTTTGGAGGCAGGGATGTTCTTCTCGTGACCGTGGCATGCTGCTGGCATTGGAGTCGGTCACAGTGCTCCACAGGGCAAAGTAGCTGCACCTGACTCATGAAGGAGAGCTGAGAAGCAGTGGGGCAGGGAGGGCAGCAGGTCCACAGGGGATCTGCCCAGAAATGCTTCCCTGACGTGCCTCGTTGTTTCCCTGTGCAGATGAAGAGCCCTTCCTCATCTTTGCCAACCGGTACTACCTGAGGAAACTCAACCTGGATGGCTCCAACTACACGCTGCTCAAGCAGGTGTGGGGGAAGCTGAGAGCAGGAGGGGGCACCAACCCCACATGGGTGGGCATTGCGGGGGTTGGAGATCACTATGGGTGTGCAAGAGGCCCCGTGTAAACAGTACCTATAGAAGGCAGGGGCTGCACAGCAGTGTTTTGTAGATGCTGTTAATTTTCCTGCTGCAGAGACCAGGAGCAGAGGCTGGGGTCTCCTTGGTCTTTGTAAAGCCCCCGTGACCTTGTGCAGGTGAGGCTGTATCAACGTTTCTCCCCTCTTCCCAGGGGCTGAACAACGCAGTGGCTCTGGATTTTGACTATCGGGAGCAGATGATCTACTGGACAGATGTCACCACGCAGGGCAGCATGATCCGTCGCATGCACATCAACGGCAGCAACGTTCAGGTGAGGACAGAGGCAGCTACGTGGGCACCCCTGCTCTGAGCAGCCGGTCCTCACCCACCTCCTGCACCGAGCAGCTGCCCAAAGGGGCCTGGGCTGGCACCAGGGCCACGGGGAAGAGGGTACAAGCCCTGCTGTGGGGTCACCCCTGGGCTCAGGACATCGGCCCAGTTTGCTCTGGGGGATGTTTTGCAACACCGTCCTGCTCAAAGGTGGGCTCTGTGCTGCCCCAGAGCAGTGGGTAAGGAGGGGTGGGGGAAGAGAGGGGTGAGGAAAGAGAGCTGGGCAGGACCACCTGAAGGGGTGATGCGCCACGGGAGGGAGATGGCGTCCCTCAGGGGCCAGGATGGGGCTCTCCCTGCCCAGCCCCAACATCTCTGTTTCCTCCCAACAGGTTCTTCACCGCACTGGGCTCAGCAACCCCGACGGGCTGGCTGTGGACTGGGTGGGAGGCAACCTGTACTGGTGTGACAAAGGTCGGGACACCATCGAAGTGTCGAAGCTCAACGGTGCCTACCGCACCGTGCTGGTGAACTCGGGCCTGCGTGAGCCCCGGGCGCTGGTGGTGGATGTGCAGAACGGGTGAGAGCCTGGGGGACCTGGACCTTCCCCTCGATGCAGAGAAGGGGCTGATGTCCCTGCTGCTGTCTTGCCATAGTCTTGGAGGCTGGGAAATGGGACGGGACCCTCCCTCCTCGCCTCTGGGGTGCTTGGCTGCTTCCCCCTGCCCTACCTCCACGTGCCCTGGCATCTTAGTTTAGCCATGCAGTGGGCAGAGTGCGGCCGCTGCTGTGGCTTGGGCTGGACTCAGCCTCCCTCTGTTCTTCTCATTCATCCCCAGTTACCTATACTGGACAGACTGGGGGGACCACTCCCTGATTGGGAAGATCGGCATGGATGGCACCAACCGCAGCGTCATCGTTGACACCAAGATAACTTGGCCCAACGGCCTCACCCTGGACTACATCAACAGCCGCATCTATTGGGCCGACGCCCGGGAGGACTACATCGAGTTTGCCAGCCTGGATGGCTCCAACCGGCACACGGGTGAGAGCACTGGGGCTCCCGGGGCACCACACGGGGTGGGTGACTCTGACCAGGCTGAGCTGTGGGGAGGGTGGCGTCGGGAAGGCCCTCGCTGAGCCGCCCGCTCCGCCTTGCAGTGCTGAGCCAGGACATCCCGCACATCTTCGCGCTCACCCTCTTTGAGGATTACATTTACTGGACCGACTGGGAGACCAAGTCCATCAACCGGGCCCACAAGACCACGGGAGCCAACAAGACCCTGCTGATCAGCACGCTGCACCGCCCCATGGACATCCACATCTACCACCCCTACCGCCAGCCCGACGGTGAGCCCTGGGCCCGGGACCGAGGGGCTGGGGTGGTCCTGGCTGTGGGCAGGCGCCTGAGACTGGCCAAAATGGGGCAAAGGGTGAAGGAGAGGGCTGCGTGGTGAGAAGGGTCTCGTGGCTGGGGGTTCACGTGCCATCCTGAGGGTCCCTTGCCTTGCTCTGACTCACGGTTGTGTCCCTGCTCGCCCCAGTTCCCAACCATCCCTGCAAGACCAACAACGGCGGCTGCAGCAACCTCTGCCTCCTCTCGCCGGGCGGGGGGCACAAATGTGCTTGTCCCACCAACTTCTACCTGGGCAACGACGGCAAAACCTGCGTCTCCAACTGCACGGCCAGCCAGGTAACAGCCTGCCTGCCCCTGCCCACCCCTGCCTGCATGGACATCCCCCCTGCAGCGAGCGCACGTCTGCCCTCGTGTGCATCTCCCTCCTGCCGTGGTTTCACCAGGTCCCATCTCCTCTGTGCTGGTGCCCACAGTGCATCTGGGTGCTGATTTGTGCTTGCCTTCTCCAGGCACGGGCTACCCCTCTCTACTTCCCAGCACACACAGCAGTCATTTGGGGGTGCCCAGGGGAGCCAGAGGCCCTCCAGCTCTGGAATGCCTGTTCCCTTCCCTCTCTCACACCCCAGAGGGTGTATGGGGTGGGCTCAGGTCAGGACACAGAGTGTGGTGGGGGTGCGTGGAAAGGGACAGGACAGAGATCAATGCCCTTGGCAGAGTGCCCTGGGCACAAAGCTTCCCTGGGCCCTCCGTCCCCGTTCCGAGCCACCCTCACAACCTTGTCTCTCCATCGCAGTTTGTCTGCAAGAATGACAAGTGCATCCCTTTCTGGTGGAAGTGCGACACCGAGGACGACTGCGGGGACCGTTCGGATGAGCCGGAGGACTGCCGTGAGTGCCGAGTTGGGGTGACAACCCGTGGTGTCCCTGCACCCCGACCACGCTGTGCAGCTCCTGCCAGCCCTACGGCATCCGTGTGTGGTCAGCCTGGCACTGCTTGTGCCCCCAAAGCCCTGCTGCTGCTCTGGCTTTGAAACAGCATTGCTGCTCCCTGCTCAGCTCTGGCAAAGAGGAGGGTTATCCCATCCGCTGGGGCTTGGAGAACAGTGGGATAACACCTTGTCCCTGTGCAGGAGGGGCAGAGCTGCCCCTTCACTGTGCCACGGCTCGCGGTTGGGTGCTGATGCTCAATCCGTGCTGAGGACCCAGAGGGGAATGCAGGAGACCAAGGCTTGCCCTGAAAATGTTCCCCAGATCAAACCTTTCCCTCTGTCTTACCCCATAGCTGAGTTCAAATGCCGGCCAGGGCAATTCCAGTGCTCCACTGGGATCTGCACCAACCCAGCCTTCATCTGCGATGGAGACAACGACTGCCAGGACAACTCAGATGAAGCCAACTGTGGTAGGTTCCCCACCTCCCCTCATGACCCACAAATACCCAGTAGGGCTCCAGGGTCCCAGTAGAGCAGAGAAGCAGCGTTTCAGCTTCTGACCATGCTTCCTCCCTCCCCAGATATCCATGTCTGTCTGCCCAGCCAGTTCAAATGCACCAACACCAACCGCTGCATCCCCGGCATCTTCCGCTGCAATGGTCAGGACAACTGTGGTGACGGCGAGGATGAGAAGGATTGCCGTGAGTGGGGACTGTTGAGGGTGTCAGGGATGGGGTGTGTGACAGGTTAGGGGTGAGGAGTTCTGTGCTGGGTCAGATCCATGTCTTTGGATACTGGCTTCTCTGCAGGATGGCCTCTGAGTGGTCCTGCCCCTGGGCACGGGGCTCTCTCTTTGCCTCTGCTCTGTCCACCACCATCCTGCTGCCCTGCACACACTTCTGTTTCCTAGTGGAAACGGAATCCTTAAATCCCCCAGAGCAGCAAGTTCAATATTTGCTGTGGATTTGCACTGAGCCTGTTGCACAGCAGAGGGATCTTGTGCCTTCTGCCCTTGTCTCCTGCAGCTGGTCGTGTCTTGGGGGCCACCAGGGCTCTGCTCCCCTCCCCTCTGCCGCACGTGGTCACCGAGTGTGCCCGGACACTTGTGATGCCGGAGCATCTGCCCAGCTCTGCTCTGCAGGGTGGTTTTTGTGGGTTGGGGGCTGGCAGACCCTGCCTCCCTCTGCCTCTCCTGACTCTGCCCCTCCCTCCTGCAGCGGAGGTGACTTGTGCCCCCAACCAGTTCCAGTGCGCCATCACCAAGCGCTGCATCCCTCGCGTCTGGGTGTGCGACCGCGACAACGACTGCGTGGACGGCTCGGATGAACCTGCCAACTGCAGTAAGGAGCCTGCACGGAGAGGGGGGGGTCTGGCCTCCAGCTCCCTGGAGAACTGCTTGAAAGGGGGGGGACCTTTCCTGCCCTGTTCTGAGCAGAGGTGCTGCAGTCGGGCTCCAGGCTGCTGGCACAAGGTGTTCATCATCCCTGTGGAGAAGGAAATGTGCCTGGCCCGTGCTAACGCCACCTCTGCTCCTCATATCTGTGTCTTGCTTCTCTCCACCAGCGCAAATGACGTGTGGTGTGGATGAGTTCCGGTGCAAGGACTCGGGGAGGTGCATCCCGGCGCGCTGGAAGTGCGACGGCGAGGACGACTGCGGGGACAGCTCTGACGAGCCCAAGGAGGAATGCGGTGAGCAGGGACCGGGGGCCGGGGAGAGGAGCCCAGAGGGCACCCTGTTTCCCCCCTTTCCCCGAGGGTCACGCTGCCCCGGTGCTCTCTGTCCCCACCACCTCCCCGCTGTGCCCAGGACTGGAGGAAGCTTTCGCTGCTCCTTTTCCGAGCCGTGTAGGCAAGGCTGGGGTGGAGGGAGGCAGGCAGAGAGCAGCACCGGCCTGCATGTCCCTGCCTGTTTGAGGGGTGATGCTGATGCCTGTCCCCATCTCATCCCTCCCAGACGAACGCACCTGCGAGCCCTACCAGTTCCGCTGCAAGAACAACCGCTGCGTGCCGGGTCGCTGGCAGTGCGACTACGACAACGACTGCGGGGACAACTCAGACGAGGAGAGCTGCAGTACGTGCTGCCTTCGAGCCTTTGCTGCCCTGGGAGCTGCCTGTGCGAGGGCAAGGGGAGCGCTTTGGTCCCTCTGCCTGCTGGGGGGGAGCACCAGGCTGATTGGCACCGGGGGCAGCCCAGGGCGCAGCCTTCTCCTGGGCAGAACGTGCCTGTCCTGGGGCTCTGGCAGCCCGGTCCTGCAGCCAGGGCTCGGCTGTCGCCGTTCTGGAGAGGCCCCAGGTGGGACAGGTAAAAGGGAGGAGGTGACCCCGACAGCCGCTGTGCTCACCCGTGGGAATCGCGGGTGTCTCCTCCCACTCACGGTCCAGCGCCTTTCCTTCGGACCGTCGCCCCATGCCGCGGCACCTTTGGAACCACTTGGCCTGGGAAGGCAGTGGGAAAACATTGAGGCTTTGGGAGGGAGATGTGGAATCACCTGAACCCGGGTCACAAACCTGGGCCTGGACCAGCGTGCAGCAAGGCAGCTGATCCCCAGAAGCCACGGCAAACGATGACGTTGGCGCTCCTTGATGCGTTACAACTTGTTAGTGGGGCTGAGCAGCGAGGGCCGTGACCGTCCACGGGGATGAGACCGTTCTTGGGGCTCTGCTGCAGGCAGGAGCCCGTTTCCAACCCTCCTGAGGGGCCCACGCTGCCCACGGGACGGCACCGGGCTCTGCTGCCAGCATCAGGGGCCCGGGCACAGCCAGACCCTCTCTTCCCACCAGGCAGCGCCCGCCCTGGGCCCCTCTGTCTCCCTGCAGCTCTTTAGGGTGCAACATTTTTTTCTTTTCTGTTGATTTCATGTCGTGTTTTTGAGTTTGTGCCATTTCACTTCATCTTATGTTTTTCTCCATTTTCACACTGTCGTTATGGGGCGCTCAGAGGTAGGTTCCTGCCAAAATCTTTTAATTCCATGTACAGTCTCTCTAAAATAAATGAAGACAATAAGTTCTAGGTGAGGGAA
This sequence comes from Dromococcyx pavoninus, assembly GCA_033558185.1. NCBI lineage: Eukaryota > Metazoa > Chordata > Aves > Cuculiformes > Neomorphidae > Dromococcyx > Dromococcyx pavoninus. The sequence goes on from JAUMJL010000233.1 coordinate 74,689, forward strand.
GAGGGGTCGGGACTGGACAACCCAGGCAGATTTATCGAGCATCACCAGCATCTCCCTCTACTGGAGCTGCAGCCAGGGAGGGTCCGACCCTGCTGCCTCTGGTACCGGGGCCCGTGCATGGCTCATTCTTGCCTCCAAATCTGTCCCCACCTTGACCCTTTCAGCTGGACCCCCTCCCTGCCTCGCTCTTCCCCTACAATCCCGTTGGCTTCTGCACTGTGGCCAGAGGGGCTGCCTGGCCCACACCCCATCCGACACCCGGGGCCTCCCCAGGCCAATGGGGAGGGGTCTTGGGAGCAATCCCGGGGGGAGGCTGCGCCGCGCTGCCCTCCTGCAGTGGATTTGGCCCTGGCTGTGCCGGTGCCAGCCCAGAGGGTGCATTTAGCTGCGAGGGGGAGTCCATCTCCGTGCCCTGCAAAATGGGACAGGTGTCTGGTTCTGCCAGGTCTGGCCGTGGCACCGCTGCCTTTCCTCCTGCGCCCAGGGAGCTGTGGGGCTGGCGCTGCCATCGGTGGAGAATGACTCGGGGGGGGGGGTCACAGGCAGCCGGGACGTGTGTCTGTGTCATCCTGTGCCCCCCCGAGCTGCTGCCCAGGGACACCGTCTGCCCTCGCAGCCCTGCTGCAGCCTGGGCTCAGGGGGCTGCTCTGTGTTCTCTGCCCCCAGCGCCGCGGCCCTGCTCGGAGAGCGAGTTCTCGTGCGCCAACGGCCGCTGCATCGCCGGCAGGTGGAAGTGTGATGGGGACCATGACTGTGCAGATGGCTCTGATGAGGTGCAGTACCCAGGCTGGAGCTCCCTGCCGGCACCTTCGCCCTGCCCACGTGTGGGCGTGGGGCTGCCTCCCACCCCGACGCTTCTGCCGGGGTCCCCTGCTGCTGGGGAGAGGCTGAGGGCCTGGTCCTGGGTGCAGTCACGGGACAGGAGGCCTCAAGGGCTGGGACTGTCCCTGCTGACCGCCATCCCTCACCCTCCCCCTGCAGAAGGACTGCACACCTCGCTGCGAGTTCGACCAGTTCCAGTGCAAGAACGGGCACTGCATCCCCATGCGCTGGCGCTGCGATGCTGATGCAGACTGCATGGATGGCACAGACGAGGAGAACTGCGGCACCGGGGGTAACGGCACTGCTTGTGGCTCCCTTGGGGCTGCTCATTTCCCCCCTGAGTCCTCGTGTCTCCCGTGGGGAGCGCTGCCCATGTGCTTGTCAGCACCGCTCTGCCCCGGCCCAGGGGCGTGCACGGACACCTCCAAGCCCTGGAGAGCCCCTGGCTATGCTGGAAATGGGAATTGTGGCCCCAGACTGGCATTTTGGCAGCCAGGCTGACGTGTCTGCTCCTGCTCCGTGCTGTTGCAGTTCGCACATGTCCCCTGGACGAGTTCCAGTGCAACAACACGCTGTGCAAGCCCCTGGCCTGGAAGTGCGACGGGGAGGATGACTGTGGGGATAACTCTGATGAAAACCCTGAAGAGTGCTGTGAGTGACACCACGTCTCCTCTCCCACCTCCTGGCGAGGTCCCTGCCTGGCACAAACCCACCCGCAGCGGCAGCAGCTGCCCCGGGGTGGGGGGTGGCAGTCCCAGAGCTTGGGCACCTCTGTGGGTACCCTGGGGGGGGGGGGGCTGTGGGTACCTCTGGCAGCTCCAGCTAGATGGGTCCCCTCGGGGGTTGCCGGTGGGACCAAGGGGACGGGAGGTGGCTGTGGTCAGGAGGGCAGAAGCGCAGAGATGCTGAGCCGGGCGTGGGGCTGGCAGTGAGGATTGGTGCTGGGGGTGGGTGCTGGGTGCTGGGTGAGAAGAGGGCTGACCCTCCTGCGGCTGGGCCAGCAACCGGGCGATTGTCTCTGCTTCAGTCTCTTTGCTTTAGTTTCCGGAGCCTGCTTACCCTCGAGGGCCGAGGAGAGCGGGCAGAGGCTGAGCAGCGGCTCGGGACAAGTGTGACAGCCTGGCCATGGCGTCTCCTTTCACCGTCACCGTTTGTTTCTGTTTGCTGGTGCAGTGAAATTCCAGTGTCCCCCCAACAGACCGTTCCGCTGCAAGAATGACCGGGTGTGTCTGTGGATCGGTCGACAGTGCGACGGCATCGACAACTGCGGAGACAACACGGACGAGAAGGACTGTGGTGAGTGGGGCTGCCCGCGAGCGCCGCCTCTTCCCAAAACCGAGAGCTGGATACGGGCATCCTGGGTCCCTGCCTGGTCCTTTCCCGCACCGTTCGCACCCTGTTGGCTCCCATGGGTGCCCAGGGGTGCGGAGCGTCACAGCCGCTGCCCGCGCTCCCGCAGAGTCACCCACGGCCAAGCCCAAGAGCTGCAGCCAGGACAAGAACGAGTTCCTGTGCGAGAACAAGAAGTGCATCAGCGCCAACCTCCGCTGCAACTTCTTTGATGACTGCGGAGATGGCTCCGATGAGGAATCCTGCTCCGACGGTGGGTGGGGAGCCGGGGTGTCGGGGTGGGGACGGGGTGGGCGCCAGGGGAGCCGCAACGGCGCAGGTGCTGACGTTGTGTCCTTGTGTCCCACTGCAGACCACAAGTCATACGACTGCATGACCAACACCACCATGTGTGGAGACGAGGCCCAGTGCATTCAGTCGCAGTCCACCACGTACTGCAAGTGCCGCAGAGGCTTCCAGAAGGTGCCGGACAAGAATTCCTGCCAAGGTAACACCTGCTGGAGAGGGCTTGAGGGTCAGGCCGCTGGGTTCGTGGTTGGTTTTTGCCTGTAAGGTGTGTCTTCACACCTGTGGAGCAGCAGGGAGAACAGAAATGGTGACCTCGAGGCACAAACATGGGGAATGGGGAGAGACGTGGTCTCTGAGCCATGGGTAGCACAGACCAGCCCCCAGCGAGGGGCCTTGTGCTTGGGGGCACCCTCCTGATCTCCCCCCGACTCCCGTCTCCCACTGCCCAGATGTCAACGAGTGCCTGCGCTTTGGGACCTGCTCCCAGCTCTGCAACAACACCAAGGGCTCCCACGTCTGCAGCTGCGCCAAGAACTTCATGAAGACGGACAACATGTGCAAGGCGGAAGGTCAGGAGGGAATGGGGGCGTGCACAGATCCTGCCACGCCACCCTGCCACACCCAGGCACTCTTCCCTCCCTTCTCCTTCTCCTTCCCCAGCACCTCCGCCCATCCTTCCTCCTGGCACTGCTGAAAGCTCTGCCAGTGCTGTCCGTCTGTCCTTCCCTGGCAGAGCAAGCCCCAGGGGGTGCCAAGCTCCCAGTGACCCCGTCCCCGTCCCACCATGGAGCTGGGCTGACCCTCGGCTTCTGGCCCAGCCCGTTCCAACAGCTCCTCCTCTGCAGGCTCCGAGCACCAAATCCTCTACATCGCGGACGACAACAAGATCCGGAGCATGTACCCCTTCAACCCCAACTCGGCCTACGAGCCAGCCTTCCAGGGCGACGAGAACGTGCGTATCGATGCCATGGACATCTACGTCAAGGGCAACAAGATCTACTGGACCAACTGGCACATGGCCAGGATCTCGTACCGAGAGCTGCCAGCCTCTTCCGCTGCCTCCACCGCCTCCAACCGCAACCGGCGCCAGATCGATGGCGGCGTCACCCACCTGAACGTGAGCTGTGCCGGGGGCGCGGTGGGAGGCAGCGAGGCCGAGCTGCCAGCGTCCTCTGCCCTCACCTCTCCCCCCCGTTCTACCCTTCACAGATCTCAGGGCTGAAGATGCCGCGTGGAATTGCCATCGACTGGGTTGCTGGGAACATCTACTGGACAGACTCGGGCCGGGATGTCATCGAGGTGGCGCAGATGAAAGGCGAGAATCGCAAGACGCTGATCTCTGGCATGATTGATGAGCCCCACGCCATCGTAGTCGACCCACTTAGAGGGTGAGAGACGTGAGCCCTTTCTCCCTTCCCTCTGCCCAACCCTCACTCCAGCTCCTCTCACCAACAAGCGCATCCGTGTGGAAGCTCCCTGCATCCCATCATCCCTCCCCGTGTCAGCTCGAGTTGCTGTGCCTTGGAGTCAGCGGTGCATTGGGGTCGTGGCAGGGACTCTGGGATCCTCTGGGGAGAATGCAGGAGGGTTTCTCTGCCAATGGGGTGTCAGACTGTCCTGCTCTTCCCCTCCTTGCTCCCTTGCTGGGAATGACCTGCCTGTGTCCTTTGCAGGACTATGTACTGGTCAGACTGGGGCAATCACCCCAAGATCGAGACAGCTGCTATGGATGGGACACTGCGTGAGACCCTGGTGCAGGACAACATCCAGTGGCCAACAGGTGAACAAAGATGGGTGCCAGGAGGGGCAAAAGCCATGACAGGAGGGGTGTACGGTGGTTTCATGTTGGGAAAGCTCAGCCTGGGAGTGCTGAGCCCCGTGGCAGGAGTGTGTACAGGCGGCTGGGGTGGGCAGGGGTCTGTGCCTCACTGGGGGGATGTGTGCCCACTCAGGCCTGGCCGTGGACTACCACAACGAGCGGCTGTACTGGGCCGATGCCAAGCTCTCCGTCATCGGCAGCATCCGGCTCAACGGCACCGACCCCGTTGTGGCCATCGACAACAAGAAGGGTAAGCAGCACCCGAGACCCCTCCTGGAGCAGCAGGGAGGAGAGGGACATGGCCTGGGAGGTCCTGTGCAGACCCCAGTGCTGAGGGATGCTCAGCAGGTGACAGTGGGTGTTGGTTTTCCTCGTTAAACGCTTCCCAGGAGGACCAGAGCCTGCTGACACTGCTGTCCCCCTAACGCTGTCCCCCCTCGTACGGGGTGGGAGGCCCCAGCCTCAAATCCATCCAGAATTCCTAAGCAGCCGTGCCCGAGGCAGCAGGCAGCCAGCCTCTGCCTGAACACGTCCCCTCTGTGCTTCCCAGGGCTGAGCCATCCCTTCAGCATCGACATCTTTGAGGACTACATCTACGGCGTCACCTACATCAACAACCGCATCTTCAAGATCCACAAGTTTGGGCACAAGGCTGTCACCAACCTGACTTCTGGCCTCAACCACGCCACCGACGTCGTGCTCTACCACCAGTACAAGCAACCAGAGGGTGCGTGCCCAGCTCGGGACCCCTGCCCTGGTCCCGGGCAGGGAGGGAGGTGCCCGGGACCTGATCTTTGGTGCGGGAGGCCAGAGGGTGAGGGGAGCACTGCCAGAGCTCGGGGCAGAGGGGACTCAGCCCCGCAGCTTCCCTGCCCAAAGCAGGGGGCATCCAGATGGGCAGAGCAGAGGGGGTTGGTGGGGAGGGGGGGCGTGTTGGGTTGGCAAGCTGTCAGCCAGCAACCCCAGGGCATCGTGGGACGGGCGCAGGGCTCGGGCAGGGGGGTGTCCTCAAGCAGTTGGGGGGCAGTCGTTTGCCAGGAGGGCTTCGGGTCACCCCCCCATCCTCACCCCCTGTCGTCTCCTCCCCTCTCGGCAGTGACCAACCCTTGTGACCGCAAGAAGTGCGAGTGGCTCTGCCTGCTCAGCCCCAGCGGCCCCGTCTGCACCTGCCCCAACGGCAAGCGCCTGGACAACGGCACCTGTGTGGTCATTCCCTCGCCCACCGTCTCCCCCGTTGGTAGGTGCTGAGGAGGAGGAGGAAGAGGAAGAGGGGGCTTCCTCCCAGCACGGTCCCGCTCACCTCCATCCCTCCTTCCCAGTGCCCACCACCGACACCTGCGACCTGGTCTGCCTGAACGGCGGCAGCTGCTTCCTCAACGCCCGCAAACAGGCCAAGTGCCGCTGCCAACCGCGCTACAACGGGGAGAAGTGCCAGATCGACCAGTGCTGGGACTACTGCCAGAACGGGGGCACCTGCGCCGCCTCCCCGTCAGGTGAGGCTGCTGGGACGAGCCTGGGCCTGGGCGGACAGACGGACAGACGGGGAGCAGGCTAACGGCTCTTGTTTTCAGGGATGCCAACCTGCCGCTGCCCCACCGGCTTCACGGGGCCCCGGTGCAACCAGCAAGTGTGCACCGACTACTGCCTGAACAACGGCAGCTGCACCGTCAACCAGGGCAACCAACCCAACTGCCGCTGCCTGCCCACCTTCATCGGGGACCGCTGCCAGTACCGTGAGTGCTGCCTGTCCGGGGATGGTCCCTGGGGACGGTGGTGGGGAGCTCGGACTGAAGGGTCCCCCTCTTTTTTGGGGTGCTCTCTGGAGACCCCGGGGTGCTGTGGTGCTCTGTGTGGGACCGGGGCCGTGAGGAGCCCTGTGGAAGGGCTGTTGATCCGAGGGGCTGGTGTGGGGATGCCCACCCTGAGCCCTCCATCCCCTGCAGGGCAGTGCTTCGACTACTGTGAGAACGAGGGCATCTGCCAGATGACGGCCAGTGGCACCAAGCAGTGTCGCTGCCCGCCGCAGTTCGAGGGCGCCCAGTGCCAGGACAACAAGTGCTCCCGGTGCCAGGAGGGCAAGTGCACCATCAACAAGCAGAGTGGAGAAGTCTCCTGCATGTAGGTACCAGGGACATCGAACTCGAGGGAGGAGGGAGGGGATGGTGGGCACAAGGACCCAAGGAAAAACACCTGTGTCCCTGTAGCTGGATCCCTTGGGATTGGCCATGGCTGAGAGATGCTGTGTCCGTAATTCCGCGCAGCTCAAAAATCTGGGAGACCTCAGGGCCCCAGGAGGAGGTGGTGAAGGCGTCTCTCCCCCAAGCCTGTGCTGCTGCCCCAGCGTGGCTGTGAGCTGTGCCGGAGGGATGAGCCAGCAGCCTCCAGCAAGCAGAGGGTGCTGGGGTGGGGGCGCAGGCAGGCTGGGGGTACACCTGTACCTGACCCTCTCTGCCCCGCAGCTGCCCGGATGGCAAGATAGCACCCAGCTGCCTGACCTGTGACAATTACTGCCTGAACGGCGGAACCTGCTCCATCAGCGACAAGACGCAGCTGCCCGAGTGCCAGTAAGCAGAGCTGGGGCTGGGGAGGGGGGCAGAGGGGGCTATCGGCCCCCACAAGCACGTGTCTGACAGCCCCCCACCCTGTGTGTCCCCCCCGAGCCCAGGTTGTGCCCCACCTCTCTCTCCCGCTCCCCGCACGCCCTCCCGCCCCCGCTAACCCCGCTGCTCTCCCTGCCCCCCCCAGGTGCCCGGCGGGGGTGACCGGGACGCGCTGCGAGGACTTCATCGTCAGCGAACAGCAAAGCAACCGTGCGTACGGGGCAGTCCCACCCCGGGGGGGGCACCCCGGGGGCCCCCCCACCAAACCAAGGGGGTCGGGGGTGCGGATTTGCCCGTCAAACCAGGGTTGCCCAGTGTCCCTGTGCAACTCGTGAACCTGGGGGGCGAGGGGCCAGGTGCTTTGCCACGGGCAGGGCCCAGCCCAGGCTGCTGGACCCGCTGCTGCGTGGGGCGTGCGGTCAGCGGCCCTCACGCACGCTCTGACCCTACCTGCACCTCTTGTCTCACAGGAACGGCCTCCATTGTCATCCCCATCCTGCTGCTGCTCATCCTCCTCACCGTGGTGGCTTTTGTCTGGTACAAGTGGAGGATTAAAGGGTGAGTTCGGGTTGTCGGGGGATGGGAGGGAGCGGTACCCAGCCAGGACAAACCCTGCTTGCAGGGCTTGAAAGCCTCGATGATGTGGGACAAACAAGCAGGACCACCAGTGGGGTGGGGACCCCGTTTGCTGCGCCCCATGTTGCCAGCGCTCACCCCCCTGTCTCACGCCCTCCCCAGCGCCAAGGGCTTCCAGCACCAGCGGATGACGAACGGTTCCATGAACGTGGAGATCGGAAACCCCACCTACAAAATGTACGAGGGGGAGCCTGACGATGACGTGGGCGAGCTGCTGGATGCAGACTTTGCCCTGGACCCTGACAAGGTGAGGAGTGAGGCCGCTGGCGGGCATGGAGGGGCCGTTGGCTGGGCAGGGTCCAGCCCAAAGCGGGGATGCGGAGAGAAGGTGCTAAAGTGGGGGCCACATTGCTGTGGCAGGGTCAGGGCTCTGCTCCCCGTGCAGGGGAGGTTGGGGGTTCTGAGGGGCTGCAAAGCCCTTGGGGCTGAGGGCTGTGGGGAGGGATTGGGGTGCTCTACCTGGAGGATGTCGTGGCTGGTGCGAGCTCTTGCTGAGGTTAAGGGATGCTCCTGGACCGCTCTGCTGGGGAGGGAGGTGTCCGTGCCCCCTCCCACCAGCTCCCCCTCTTCACAGCCCACCAACTTCACCAACCCCGTTTACGCCACGCTGTACATGGGCGCCCACAACAGCCGCAACTCGCTGGCAAGCACGGACGAGAAGCGGGAGCTGCTGTCGCGGGGCGCGGATGACGACCTGGCGGACCCCCTGGCATAGGGGCAAGACGGGGGCGAAGGGGCACCGGGCCGCAGCGCCCGGGCCTGGCACAGACACCCATTGCAGGAGGCGAGCAGGGGTCGGGGGAGCCAAGAGCCACTGTATAAATGTACAAATGAAGGATTATTACTTTTCTATGTGAGCAGTATTATTACCTGTATATTCCCCGGTACCAGGCCTCGGTGCCTCTCGTTGCCAGATCCGGCTTTGGTTTATTTTAAATCTCTTTACATTGGGCCCCCCCTCCCTCCCTCCCGCGGGACGAGCCAGGGTTTGGAGCAGGGACGGTGCCACGGTCGGGGTGCCAGGACGGACTCGCTGGGGCCGCTGCAGCCGGGGCTGGCGCTGCGTGGGGCGCAGGCGGGAGGGAGGCAGCGCGGGGGCCGCATGCTCCCAGCTCTTGGCTCTTTTCCCCCAGCCCTGCACCTCCCCTCTCCGTGGGCCCCGTTTCCTTTCCCACCCACCCCCAGATCTGCTGCTCCTCGGGTCCCCCCTTCTCCTGCAGCTTGGCCTCTGCAAACCCCCCCGATCCCCCCCCACTCTCTCTCTCTCTCCCTGCTTTTCCCTCCCTCCTTGCCATTCTCGGCTCTGCCCGACTGTTACAGGGGACGGGGACGAAGACCCCACCGCCCCCTCGGCCCCGTTATGGGGTGGGGGTCCCGCCCCCACGGCCCCGCGCTCCGGCTTCTCGCCTGCACCTCGCCCGCTCTCCTACATGCACATTTTTTAACAGGAGAAACAAAAAACAAAACAAACCATGGAAATGACCTTAGCTTTTATAGTAGAAATAAACAAAGGCATGTGGGGGGAGGGCGGGGGGAAACCCCATCCTTTTATTGGGGGGAAATGTTTTAATAATTTTTGCTGGATTACTTTACAACTAAACAAAACAGATATTGTTATAAATAAAATTTTTAAAAACTGAAGAGTGGGCTGCTGGTTGGTGGGACAGGATGGGATGGGGCAGGGTGGCTGAGGCAGGGAGGAGGCACCCCAGGGCCGGTCCCCGGTCGCTGGGCGCTGTGGCCCTGATGCCCTCGGACCCTGGGGAGCAGTGAGGAGGGGTGTGACAGGTGAGGGGTGCCAGGCAGGAGGATCTAAGGCCTCTTGCTCCACCGTGTTGCCCTGAGTGTTCATCGGGTCGGGGGCACAGGGCTTTCTGGGCAGGGCTCTGCGTAGAGAGTGCGGGGAGAAAGGAGAGTTGGGTGTGTTTGGCTGAGCCTTGCTTGTGCAAGCCTGGGCACACTTGTGCAACCCTGAGCGTGTTTGTGTGAGCCTGAACCTGCTTGTGCAAGCCTGGACACGCTTGTGTGAGCCTGAACCTGCTTGTGCAAGACTTTACTTGCTTGTGCAAGCCTGGGCGTGCTTGTGCAAGCTTGAGCCTGCTTATCTGAGCCTGGGCACGCTCTTGTGAGCCTGAGTGTATTTGTGTGAGTCAGCCTGCTTGTGCAAGTCGTGCTGCCCAGGCGTGTGCAGCGCCTGTGCATTCCCTGCTCGGGGAGACACGTGTGTGGCTGTTCCCCGCTACCAGCGGTTCCTCCCGGCGTCCCCCACGAGCTGCGGTGGCCTCGACACCGCCTCCTTCCGCTGCACCGCGGGGAGCAGAAGCACCTGGGGCGCCGAGCCCCGAGCTTGGGCATCGGGTACCGCGCACGGAGCCGCGGGCACCGAGCCCCGGTCCTGGGGGGCGAGCGTTCCCGGGAGCCGCCACCAGGTGGCGCCGCCGCCCTCGAGAACGGAGCGGGGGGGGGGGGGCCGCATGCGCACCCCTGTGTGCCCCCCCTTGCGACCCCCGTATGCCCACCGTGTCCACCCCCCCGTGATCCCCCCGTGGGCTCCTCCTGTGCCCCCCGTGCTCCTCCTCCCATGCAACACCTCCGCACCCCCTCCTCAATGCGCTCCATCCCCCCCGCAACCCCCCCCCGCCCCATGTGTGTCCCCTGCGGTGGGCAGAGGTGTGGGTACCGAGCCCTGTCCCACGCAGCCTCCCCGGGGTGGGGGGGCATTGAGGCCATGGGAGGGCTGAGTGAGGGTTGGGGGTGGAGAGGGACGAGAGGGACTGCCAGGGGTCTCTGCCCGATGTCCGTTCCCTCCCCAGTGACCACCCCGGTGCCCCTGCCCCATCACTCCTTACCTTGGCCACTCTTCCCCCTCAAGCCCTGGGCACCGTGGCCGTGAGGTGCCCGGGGCAGCACCGTGTGCTGGGAACGGGGGGCTCAGGAGGGACCACCCGCAACCCTCGGACCGTGGCAGGGGCCGGAGGGCAGGGGGGTCACATCCACCTTCCTTGGCTCCAGCTGGGCAGGATGGGGGGCAAGGCTCGGCTGTCCCCAGGGCGTCAGGGCCTTGAGCTGGCGGCCACACCTGGCCCTGCCATGTGCCAGGGCCGTGGCGGCACCGGGTGCGGGTTGTGAGGGTGCCCAGGGCTGCGGCGGGGCTCGTGGCTCCCCTGGCCTGCGGCTGGGCAGAGCGGGTGAGCCCTTGGCACCCTCCTTGCCAGCATCCGCCTCGGCACCATTCCAGCCTCAGCAAACACTGAGCGAGGACGCAGATGCTGAACGAGGACGCGGATGCTGCCTTTGAAAAGCCCGAACCCCTCTGCAAAGGGATCCAGCGCGGCCCGAGCGCTGCGCGGCCCTCAGATCTATTTCAATACCGGCTCTTTGTTCACTTATCGGTTTCTTATATCTCTTGTAGAGGTTTTTTCCTCCCTTTCCTCTCCCCCCCCTCGGCTTTTTCTCTTCTTTTTCCTTCAATCTTTTTGATTTTTTAAAATCTTTTCTTCCTTCCCCTCACCATGCCTCTGCCCTCAGGCCAGTGGGGCTGTTAATTGTGTGGGAGGGGTCTTCTCAGACCCCTGGACCTCTTGCAGACTCTGATGTCCCTTTGCTCCCACGATAGACCATCAGGAACAACAGGACTCCCTGGGAATTTGCTCCAGCAATATGGGATGAGGAGTAGCAGGTCCAGAGGGGCCACGGTTTGTGTTGGCAAGGTCACCCCGTGGCTCAGCCTCCCCATCCCTTCTGCAGCTCTGGGGCACTGGGGGTAAATGCAGCGTTGGGTCCCTGGGAGTATTGTTGTGTGATGCCAGTGGGGCAGGGAGAGAGGCACGGAGGCTCCTGCCAGCGTGGGAATTCAGGAGCCGAGGAGGCACCGGGAGTGTGGGCTGTGGGGCTGGCAGTGGAGCTCAAACCAGTCGGCAGCACTGGCATCACACTGGTTGTAAGAGGCTGAAGTGTGAGTGCCAGAGGCCCTGGTGTGAGTGCTCCCCTGCACCCCAGCTGCAGACCCTCAGTGTGAGGTGCCATGTGCCATTGCCAGGCGATGCTGCGGCTGGATGCTGGCACAAGCAGGCACCACACTGCCCAGGGCTACTGCAGGGCCAGCACGGGAATTGTGCGGGGCTGGCATGGGCCTGGCTGGGTCCCCAGCATCTCCTCAGTCCACATTGGTGCTGCCCTCTCCATTTCCTCGTTTCCCTTAATTTCTCTCCCCCTCCTTTCATTTTTCTCCCTCTCCCTTTCCGTTGCTTATTTCTCTGTTACCTTTTATTCATCCTGTCTCCACACGTAGGTGCGGTTCTGCAATGCTCCCCCCCCCAGCCCTGCTTACCCCCAGCCCTGCTGATACCAGAGCCCCTCCCGGCAGCTTCCCGGGAAGGCGAGCGGATAATAATAGTAATAACAGTAATGATAATAGTAATAGCAATAACGCGGCGGTGCTGGGGAGGGAGCCCTGTTGAGCTGGGGGGGTATGAGAGCACCTGCAGACCCCTTGGAGAGGGGCCTGACACCGGTCTGGAGGGATGTACACACGTGTCTGCGTGTGTGTGCACACATGTGTGCATGCAGGCAACTGCAGACTGCGTGTCCAGCCCGAGGCACGGTGCATGTGCTGTGGTGAAGGTGTTTGCACACTCCAGGGTGTGCAAGGCAGGGGGACCTGTGTGCCGGCACCCTTGGTGTGTGTGCAGGGCTGGGGGGCTGCCCACTTAAGATACCCCTGTGGGGTGGTTCCCCTTCTCTGCTGGAATTTTTCAGGTGGGGTCAGGAGCAGGGGACCCTCTTCTCTCCCCAGGTGCAGCTGGGCAGGATGGAAGAAGGGCAGAATTGCTCTCCCCAGGTGCTAACACATCTCCCCAGACAGGAGCAGCATCGGGGGCACCCTGGGGTGCTGAGATCTCCTGGAGGAGCTGGGCAGGACCAGGGACACCCCAGAATGCTGGGGTCTCCTGGAAGAGGGGTGGCAGTACTGGGAGAGGGGGGCAGGACCAGGAGCATCCTGGGGTGCTGGGGTCTCCCGGGAGAGGCAAGGCAGGACCAGGTGTACCCTAGGGTACTGGGGTCTCTTGGGAGAGGGGGCAGGACCAGGAGCAACCAGGGGTGCTGGGGTCCCTTGAGATGGGGGGACAGCAGGATTGGGGTACCCCGCAGTGCTGGGGTCTCTTGGGAGAGGGGGCAAGACCAGGAGCATCCATGGGTGCTGGGGTCTCCCAGGAGAGGGAGGCAGGACCAGGAGTACCCCAGGTTGCTGAGGTCCCTTGAGAGGGGTGTCAGGATCGAGAGCACCCCGGGGCGCGGGCAGGGGCTGGGTGCCCCCGCCGCCCGGTGCCGCCGCCCGGTGCCCCCCCTCCCCCGCGGGGGCGGCGGGCCGGGATTGGCGGGGCTCGGCGGAGGCACCGCCCGGCCCCAGCAAGTCTCCAACTTTCTTCCTGCCTCCCCTCGCCGCCGCCTCCTGCGCCCGCCCTGCCGCGCGCCCTCCGCCCGGGAGCCCCGCGGAACCCCGCGATGCTCGGCCGCCGCCTGCCCCTGCTCGGGCCCTGGCTGCTCCTGCAGGTACGGGGGTGCCGCCCGCCCCGCACACAACTTGCTGCGGGGGGGGGGGGGGCGCGTTGTTCCTGGGGGTCGTCGTGCAATTACCGGGGGGCTTGCAGTTCTAGGAGGGGGGGGGATCGTGCAGTTACCGGGGGGCTTGTAGTTCCAGAAAGGGTAGGTCGTGCAATTTACCGGAGGCTTGAGCCGTTCCGGGGGGGGGGGGCGTGAAATTACCGGAGGTCGTGCAGTTACCGGGGGGCTTGCAGTTCTAGGATAAGGGGCGGTCGTGCAATTAACCGGGGGGGTTTGTGGTTCCAGGAGGGGGGGGTCGTGCTGTTCCCGGGAGTCGTGCAATTACCGAGGGTCTTGCAGTTCTGGGGGGGGTCGTGCAGTTACCAGGGGAGTGCGCGGTTCCTGGAGGGGGTCGTGCAATTTTCAGTGGGGTTACAGTTCCAGGAAGGGGGGGGGGTGCTCGAGCAATTACTGGAAGGGTGGCACAATTCTGGGGGGTCCTTGCATTTCCGCGGTGGGGACGCGCAGTCCGGGGCGGGGGGGGGCAGTCGTGTTGTGGTGGGGAAGATGTGCGGCTACTGGGGAGACGTGCCATTGAGGGGGGGGGCGGTGTCGTGCAGTCGCGAAGGCTCCGGCAGTCACGGGGAGAACGGATAATTGGGGGGGGGGGTCAGTTAAGGGGCTGGGGGAGAATGGACGCGTGTTTTGCACGGAGAGTTATATGGCGGGGGGAGCACCGGGCAGGGGTCGCACAAATGGGGGGTGTCCTGCTCGCCCCAAGTTGGAGAGGGGTCGGGGCTGTCCCGGGCGCCGCGCTCGGACAGCGGGAGGAGTTGGGGGCCGGGAGGGCCCGTGGGGCGCGGGGCAGCAGCGGGTCCCGTGCGCCCCCCGGTTCCGAGCCCCCCCATCCCGTTGCGGAGCGCGAGAGGCGCCGTGTGGCAAGTGCGGGGGGCGGTGGGGGGGGCAGCGAGGCGCGAGACGGAGCCGCGCGTGAGCGTGGGGGCGGCCGCGCGGGGGGGGGTCATGGGCTCGGGGAGGGGGGGGGGGGGGGGCTGGGAAGGATGCGGAGGGGGAACCGGGACCCTGGGCGCCTCCAGATTCCCGTGTCCCGCATCCCGCGCTGCAAAGCGCCGGCGGGGGGGCGCGGGGCAAGGGCTGCGGGGGCGAAGAGGCAGGGTGACCGCCCCACACCCAGGGCGGTGCAGAGGGGCACCGCTGCACCCCGAGCCGCGCTGGGGCTCCCCGGCTCTGCCGAGGGTGCGAGCGCTGAAATCAGAGGTGATGCCTCGTTCATGTCCTGAGTTGGTGCGGGCTCAGCTCTGGCACCAGCGGGGCCCTCACCTCCGCATCTCCATCCCCCCAGTCTCGCCGGGGTCCCCCTCACCCAGGGGGTCAGGGTTGGTGGGCATTTACCCCAGGGACAGGCTTGGCCTTGCTGGGTGGGGGGCTTTGCCTGTTCTTACCCCTTCGCGTGTGTGGAGGCTGAGCAGAGGCTGCGGATGCGCAGGGCCCCCTCCCCACCCACAGAGCCCTCCCTGCGATGTCCACCGGTCCCAGATACTCAGTGCTTCCCAAAGTCACTCACCCCTGGGTGTCCCCCCTCTGCCACCTCCTCTTGATGCCCTGTGAGGCTTTTCACCCCCCAGCGTAAGGTGCCACGTTTGGGGGCTACAGCAGCATCTGGCGCCAGCCTCTGTGGTGGTTGTGAATAGGGGGATTTGTGGCCCCCCCCCAGCCCTGCCGGGGGGGCCGTGCTCATCACCCAGCAGATCTGATTTCCTGACACTCCATTTTTACTTTCTGTGTTTCATGAATAAAATCAAACGAGTCAATTCCCTCTTGGGAATTGGATGCACATCAGGGACACCCCCACCCCCCCCCTCCGCATAACCCTACCCCCCAGGCGAAAGCTCTTGCAACTTGTCTCTCTCTGGCACGCTCCTCTGTGCGTACATGGATGGATAGATGTGTGTGTCTGTGTGTGGGGGTGGCTCTGCGTGACCCCCCCCCGCCCCCCCCCGTGTCCATCTAACGCAGAGCATCTGTCGGTGCTGGAGCTGCTTCAAGACAAATGGTTTTGTTTTGATGAAATCAGGAGCAGGGCGCTGCCCCTGTCCCCCTCCCCGCCCGCACACGCGGCAGCGGTGGGGCTGGGGTGGAGGCTCGTGGCCAGGGGTCCCACTCATGGGTGCAGGAGCCTCCTGCCACGTGTGGGAAACAACCCTGGGAGATGCTGGCGGGGAGCCCCAGCCCCTCCGTGGTGTGGGGCTGGGACCCTGCTGGGCTGGGGGCTTCCTGCTTGGGGAGACAGGTTGCTGAGGGTCTGGGGTCTGCGCAGCTGCACACCCCACCGCGGCAAAGGGGTGGGAGATGGAGCTGTTTCTGCACCCTCAGTCCTCTGGTCCTGGTGGGGAGAAACTTTCACAGCCCCTTTTGGGGGCAGGAGAAGTTGGGGGGGGGGCTGCTCGTTCCCCCTCTGGACCTGAGCTCCACAGTGTGGGGTCCTGGGATTGTGGTGGGTGAAGAGGCCGATGCAGCCACGTCACCGGACGAGCACTTGCTCCCGGGGGGGGTGGTTGTGAGGGGTCCCTGCTGCGGGAGGGACAGACCCCCGCGTGGTCTCCCCGCCGTGCTGTGTGTTTGCTGGTTGTCCCTGCTGGCTGTGTGTCGGGTGTGCATCTCCCTGCTGGGATGGACAAGCTTTCCCGGCCCAGCGGGTGCCCAGCTCTGCTCTGTGTGTGCAGATTTACGCCCCCTCCCACATCCCAAGGCTGCTCCCTTCTCCTTCCCTGTGCCCGGGCTCGGGATGGCAGCACTTGGGCAGGCAGGGGAGATGCTGCCCAGTGCTCCCCGCAGGTGATCTCGCCGCCTCAGCCTTCCTCAGGCTGCTGGGTTATGTTTATGCATTAGATTTTTTTTCTTCTGTGCACCGAGCATTAAATCTTGGGGTCCCTCAGAGCAGGGCTGTCCTGGCTTCCCCATGGCTTGGGTCCCATCCAGCCCCCCAGGTGCACCCAGGAGTAGCGGCTGGGCAAGGTGAGTGCGGCTCCC
Source organism: Dromococcyx pavoninus (assembly GCA_033558185.1). Classification (NCBI taxonomy): domain Eukaryota; kingdom Metazoa; phylum Chordata; class Aves; order Cuculiformes; family Neomorphidae; genus Dromococcyx; species Dromococcyx pavoninus. The sequence goes on from JAUMJL010000233.1 coordinate 90,799, forward strand.
GGGCGCTTCCTGCAGCCGCCCTCGGAGTCAAAGAGGCGGCTGTGATTTTGCAGAGAGAAAGGACAATTCCTGGCCAGCAGCCTCCTGGCTTTCCCGGGAGGCAGATGCCAGCCTTGGCCCCGTGGTCCCCAATGCCCAGGTGACAGAGAGATCCACAGCAGGTGCTGAAGAGCCCAGAGCAGATGGGAGCGACCAGGGTGCAACCGGGTTGCCTGGGAGGAGAGTGGGGCTGGTGGCTCGGACAGCATCGGGGCTGGAGCTGGGACTCAGGGGGTCTTTCCTCACCCCTGCACTGGCCCCTCTGCCTGCCTCTGCCTTTGCAGGAGCTGCCTCTCCTGCCTTGGTTTCCCACCCGTTTCCCTCCTTCCTGCAGGCAGGAGGTGAGATAGAGAGTGTCTGCGGAGCACCTGGAGTGTTGCTGGCAGGTTTTCTTTCCTGGATTAACCCTTCCCAGGAAAATCCTGCCTTGCAGTGCTGGTGGCCGTGCCAGCAGGAGGGTGGTGGCATGGGACGCCCACCCCCCGGAAATTCACCCGCTTCATTCCCTTTCCCTTGCTGTCACCCAAGAGCTGTCACACGTCTACAGGGTGGTTGGCTGACAGATGGCTTTGCTCTTAAGCAGATGCTGCCAGTCCTGTTGGTGCAAGGACACCCCCTGTTCACCCACAGCCTCCAGCTCCCATTGATGGGGAGAATTTAACCCTTTCATGGCTCAAAGTCATATACCCATCTAGGGCCAGGGGAGGGGAAAGAAGGTTTGTGTGGTGGGGCAGGCCTGCAAGCCCACGGTTGGCCAGAGGTCCCTCCAGGCAGGGAGCTGCAGGGACCAACACTGGCAGGATGGTGCCCAGATGGTGCCTGCTGGGGCAGGGGGAGCAGCTCTGTGCATCCCCCTCTCCCGGTTCCTGCGGATCTCCTGAGCCGAGCTGACCGTCGTTGCAGCGGGTGCTGTGTGCTCAGCATGGCTTAGCTAATCTATCGCCAAACAAACACACACTGTTATTCCGAAAGAAGGTTTCCAAGCGACTCATTTCCCTTTTTTTAATAACTCTTCCCTGTGGTGCCCTTTGCACCCTGAGCTGGGAGATTCAATAAGGCTGGAGCCTGGAGCGTGGCGCAGCTCAGCCTCCCGCTGCGCGGGGGGAGCAGCGGCTGGGGAGGGGGGGGGGCACCCAGGGGTGCCCTCCAGCCAGACCCACTCCTGCTCCTCCACTGTGTTGTTCTGACTGTAATCTGGGGTCTGGTTTATTGCTTTCCCCCCCTTCTTGTTTTTTTTTAATTGCCAGTTTTTTTGCCAGGCACTGGCAGAGGGGCTGGGAAGGGGAGGCCGGAGCTGGGAGAGGGAGGCAGCTGGCAAAGCAGGTACTTGCTCTGCCACAGCAGCCCTAACCTGAGCGCCCAGCAGCCCCACTGCTAATCACACCCATGCCAATTAACACTCCCAGATTAATGATTTTTACCCCCCCCCTCCCCGCATCCGCAGCTCCTCCTCCGAGGGAGCCAAAGTCCCAGCAGCTGGTGGCCCAACAGTGGGGCAATGCCACGCTGAGACCCCGGCAGCCGAAGCCTCCCACCCCCTGCCTGCCCTGGCCAAGCTCCAGCATCTCTGAAGAGCTGCCTGGCTCAGCCTTCGCGCTCGGGCGCTGAAGGTAAATGGCCCAGGAAAGATGAAGCTTCCTCTCCAGCCGCTTGGATTGCTACTAAAGAAATAATCACATCCCTCTGCCCGTGTTCCCCCCTCCCTGCCTTTTTTCCCTGATCGCTGTTGCAAAAGGAAAGTCATTGTGGAAATGAGCGCCCAGCCTGCAGAACTGATCAGCTGCAAAGAGCCTGCAGGGCCCTGCGCTCGCGGTGGGATTAGTTTTCCCCTCCCCAAATAAATCCCTGCCAGACCCTGTTGCTCGGCTCGGACAGGGCTGACTGCCCTGCAGCTGGGGCACAGGGGTAGCACGGATCCTGTCTGACCCCTGTGGCTGTCCCAGCAGCTGGGCTGGCCTCGGTGGGTGTCACGGGGGGCGAAGACCCTCTCCTTCCTCCTCCTCTCCCCCCGGCACTGGGCATAGAGCCTCTGCCCTTGGCTCCTTGGAGAGTAGAGTGATGCTTTGCGCCACTTCGCCTGGCGCCCGCTTGGAACCAGATGCCTGGTACGTGCAAAGTGGGGCTGAATCCGGCCCCCAGACGTTGTGAGTGGGCTCCCAGAGCACCGTGCGTCGCAGGGACCCCTTGTTCCCTGCTCAGGGTGGGAGCCTGTGTCTGGCTGCACCAGGACACAGTGCTGTGAGCGCAGGATGGCGCAGCCTGAGAGGAGCTGCAACCCCAGCGATGCCCTTAAGGGTCCCCTGTGCCTCTGGGTCTCCTGGAGGGTTTTAATCAGCTCTGCTGCTGGGAGGCTGTGGGGGGACAGTCGTGTCCCTGCTGCTGCTCCTCCTCTCTTCCTCCTCATCCTGGGGAGAATAAATCCCATCTGGCCCTGGGAATGTGCTGGGGGGGGGAAATGGGGCAGCAGAGGGGTGCAGTGCTCGGGGAGGGTGGGCAGCAGGACAGGGTCCCCACTGAGGGAACAGCCCTGCATTTACCCCTCTTGGCAGTGACCTTCGCGCTGGCCTTGCCTCATCGAGGGGGGGGGCTGTGGTGCAGGGAGAGGGGGGGCTGGAAATGCAATTTATGATCCCGCCTGATACGATCTTATAAAATTTCCCGGGCACACTCGAAATTACATTTCCATAGCTCAGGAGAAGCGATCTCCTCGCACGCTGATACCTGCCACTTTTATAGCTACATTTATTGCAATAATAAAGTGAAATGGTGAGGCAAGGGGGTGGGGGTGGGCCGGGGGGGAGGAGAGGCAGCTGGGCAGGAGGGGGGGCTGGATCCCTGGGGGCCTGGGGTCCCTCTGGTTTGGGGAGGGGGTGGGCTCAGAGGAAGGTGCCACCTCTCTGTGCCCACTGGAAAGACCTTGCTCTCTGGAGATGTAGAGGGGTCCCACAGCCCACGCCACTGTGGGCAAAGCTGCAGGAGATAAGAAGGGGGAATACGAGCGGGCATCCAGGGATGTAGGAGCCACCTGAGACTGATCCCTGCTGCCTCTACCTCTCTTCCCCCCACACATCATCTGTGTGAGCTGTGTCCACATCTGCTCCTTCCTTTCTGTGGCGCCATGGCTTGCACTGGACGTGCTGTGGTGCGCTGGCTGGGGAGCAGCCCCTCGCCCTAGAGATTCCCAGCTCCTTCCACCCCATCCCTTTGTGATGCTGCATCCCACTGGCTGAGCCGAGCCAGGTGTTTCAGCCTGGGCTGCTCCTGGCTTGGGGAACGCTGGTAATGTGCTGCCTGGGCGGGCAGGATTCAATTTCCTCTGAGCCCATCATCCTGTGATCCCCATCCCTCCCACCCCCATGCCCCTCGCCGCTGGCTGGTGCACACCCGCCTGCACACCCCTCTCCCCCTTCCCACTCCGTTTATCTCCTCAATTTCTCATTCATTCTCTTTTCTTCCTTGAGTCCAATGAGTCACACAAGCCCTGAATCCTTTGCCTGGTGCTGTCTCCTCCCTTCTATTATATTTTTTCCTTTGCTCTTAACAGCACTTTCCTTTTTCACCCGTGGGGGGAGAAACTGGGAATGTACATTTTTCCCTGCTCCCCCCCCGGCAGCCACCTACCAGCTCCTGTCTCACCATGAAGCCCTTAAAAGTAATAAATAAATAAAACAACGGCTGAAAAAAGAAAAGGCAGGAAACGAGTGACAGGGAAAAGGAACCAAAACGAAAGAAAGAAGGAGGGAAAAAAAAGTCCTACTCGAGCTATGAAATATTTATTAGCCAGCGCGTGCCGAGCGCGTTAATAAAGCTGCAGCATTTGCATATTTCTTCCGTCTGCAAGGAGCGAGGTGTCTGTTTAGGGGGTGAAGGCGAACGTGTCTGTGGGAAGCTGATTTCTCCCGGCCCCGCGCAGGTCGTGCTCCCGCACGAGGCGACGCAGCCCTTGTGTGAGAGTTGCTTGGGCAGGAGCGTTGCGGGGAGCAGAGCGCCAGCGCGGGTCCTGCTGCCGCCATGGCTGCGGGTGCAGGGTGGGTGCTGGCAGCCCCGTGGTACTGTCACAACCCAGTGGTGGATTTGGCTTTGGCAAGCTTGTCTTGGCTCTCCCTGCCCCCTGAGGATGCGTTGGCACCGGGTTTGCCCATCCTGGGGCTTCTGCAGCCACTTGCCCGCTGGGTGCGTGCGAACTGCTGGCGGTTGTGGCAGCAGCACCGAAGCAGCAGAGGAAAAACCGAGGAGGCCTTTGGGTGGTCATGCTGAGCTCACCTCCTGGGCAGGATTTGTCCCCCGTTGTCACCGTGACACTGTGTGTGTGGCAGGGTGGCTGTGCATGAGTGCATCCCGACTTGGCCCTGTCTGTCACCAGCTCGACCCCTCAGTGCCTGGGACGGGGGCAGCTTCAGCTTTCCCTGGAGTGTTTTACCCCACTGCATCCATCCTGCCTGTTGTGCTGGGTTGAGGGGGGGGCATCTGGATGAGGCCTCCTGGCTGCGAGCAGGGAGGGGGGAAGGAGGGGGCTGAGTGACACCACGGAGGCTGTGAGGTGAGGAGGGGATGTGCCACGTGTGGGCAGTGAGGGATTCGGCCTTGGGATGCGCTGCTGCCTGCACAGACAGGGGTGGTGTGCCACGCATGGCAGGGCTGTGTTGGCTTTACCAGAGAGGGTGGTGGGGGACACCGAGCAGAGCCAGCCCCGATCCGTACCGTGGCCCTGGAGCTGCTGCTGAGGGATGGGCTCTTGAGCATCTTTGGGCTGGCAGTCAGTAGGACATGGGCGGCTGCTGGGGACAGCTGACTGGGTTTCTCCCCTTGCTGTGAGGCTGAGATGGGGGGCTCTGCCCTTCCCTCCAGGCGTATCCTGCACCCCCTGCCACCCCACACCTGCCCAGCACCCTACAGCCCCCGTTGGGCTGCTCACACTGCCGTTCCCAGGCCCCCCACAGCCCTGTGCTTTTGCCCTTGAGTCCTCTCTGCCGGAGGAGCAGCATCCTCAGTCACAGCCTCGCTGAGCAGCCAGGCTGGGTCTCTCTGTGGTCTGCGGCCCCCGGGCTCCTCGCAGCTCCACCAGCACCCTGGACCCAGCCCAGGTTAATTCGTTTCCCTGGCACCAAGGAGCTATCACTGCAGATTTGCCTCACGGAGACTTTCATTAGCAGCCTGCTGCTCCCCAGCCCCATCCGCGCTCGCCGAGGAGGAGCAGCGCACGCTTGCACCCAGTGGTGCAAGAGGCATGGCCGTACCCCCAACGAGCTCATCCAGGGGTGCTCAAACGCTGAGGAGCAGAGGCTCTCCAGCAAAGGTGCGCACACACACACACACACACACACACACACGCACAGAGCCACTTCACTTCACGTGTGCGCGTGTAACCAGGCACATGTGCTCACAGGGATGTGCAGGACACGTGAAGGCATTTGTGCACACGCAGCTGCGTGCAGAGCGGTGCATGCACACACGAGCAACCGCAGGCGCTCACTGCCCTCACCTGCACGCTGCAGGTGGACCCCAGGCTGGGCAGGCGCCGGGCGATGGCGGTGCACACCTGCGGGCGTGCACACTCATGCACAGACATGGGAGCGCACGCACGCGGAAGCTCGCTGAGCGCTCTCACCCACACACGGTCGTTCAGATGTGTGTTGCACGCCTCAGAACGCTGGGGCGCGTGGTTGGGTCCCTCCCTGCAGCCCAGCAGAGCCCCTCGCTGCACCGCGTCACCCTGCCACCGCATTAGCACCCGCGCAGCGCCGGCGAGATAAATGGGAGCTGTCAGAGGCACCTTGTTTGCTGCTAACCTTTGGAAATGCCACACCGCCCCGGGCTGCGCCGCGCCGGGGGGAGCGAGCCCACGGGGATTGTTGCTCACCACCTCCAATTAATCTCCTTGCACTAACGAAGGCAGCGGGGTGACAGGGCAGAGACCGACTTGACCCTGCGCCCGTGGAGAGAGGTGGAGACCCTGATGGAGGTGGGGGGGGAAGGGCAGGCTGGCTGTGGGGACAGGGCCCTTGGTGGGGGTTGTCGTGGGTGCTGTGTTGGTGCAGGCCGGGGCTGTTTTGCCTCGAGGTGGTACCCCATCAGCCGTGGCCCTGTTCTCGGGGTGCTGGGAGCTCCTCACGGCCCACGTTGGGCAGCCAAGGCCAGCCCACCCCTCCCTGCACCGATCCGCTCCCCTTCGCCAAGGTGACCGTGGGTCTCGGGGGAGCCGCTGACGGCGCTTGGCCCCAACAGCAAATGGGATGTGAGTGGCCATCACTGCTGCTCCTGACAAGCCAAATTGATGCCGGCACCGGGAGCCTTCCCAGTCCCTCCGCAGACACCCCCAGCCCTTCCTGAATCCTTGCCTGGTTGCTTGTGCACACGCAGAGTGACACACACGTGCTTGCAGGCGCCTGGCAGCCATGCACAGCCACGCTCGTGCACGGAAAAGTGCACAAGGGGTTTGAGAACTGCAAAAATATGTATTTTTGTCTTGTAATGTGTGTATGCAGCAGCACATGCATGTGTAACAGGGAAAAAACGTGTACCACAAAACCACACATGAATGGTGCATCGCGGCCAGAGCCGGAGTCCAGCACCCAGTGCAGCCGGGCATGGCCTGACTCCGGCAGAGGGGACAGATCCTGGTGCAGCCAGGAGGGAGGAGGCTCTGCGCACACCCATGCAGGGCCAGGAGGCACTGGGACCCCCATATTTGCCTGTGAAGTGTCTGAGAGGTTCACGTGCGCGTGTGCACCCCGACCACTCGCAAGCAGGAATATTAATATTTAACACGAGGTGTGAGCAGGACCTGCCCTGAATACTGACAGCGCCGGCAGGGTGCAGGGGCTGACCTTGGCTCCCCTCAGCACTGTTGGGGAAGACACTTGCCGTGGCCCCGCTCTACCGTGCCCCTTGCCCACAGGCTCCAAGCCCCCCCCACAGCAGGGAAGCTGGGGCTGCAGCAGGGGCTGTGCTAGCGAGGGTCTCCCACACGCCCGTGGGCTGCATTCGTGCCGCAATCGATAGCCCTGGCTGCATCGGCAGTCGCTGCCCTGCTCTGCAATTCCCTTTCATCCCCCGCTCCCCCAGCAGCTCCTGAGGAGGAACCTGGGGTAAGTGGGAGCCTGGCAGCATTGCCCCTCACTCCTCTCTCCCCACAGAGATGGGGCTTCTTTCCCCTTGGAATACCCTGTGAGCCCAGTCCATGCCCCACAGCCCTTGGCCCTACCCTGCCCCATCCTCCTGCACAAGCCTGGCCTGGGGACCTGCAGCCCTCAGCAAAGCAGGGAGCTGGTGTCAGCACCTCATTCCCAAGCACATTCCCCATCTCCACTGTTTCCCCTGCTTCCCCTCTCCACTGCCTACCTGTCCCTAGTGCGTCTCTGTCTCCATCAATTCCCCATCACAGCTCCGTTCCCATCACTTCCCCATCCTCACCGCATCCTATTCCCACTGCCTTCCCCTCACCACTAGCAGGGGATCATGAAAGGGGGATGAGTTGGAAAAGAAAACTGAGGCAGAGGGAGGGGCCGCGGTGGCTCACGTAGCACTGTTCGGAGAACCCATCGTCCTGGCCCTCAGCCCTGGGTGAGATGGAAATCTAGCACAGGGCTGAGAAACCTCCAGAAATCTTCCCCAGGCAGGTGAGAGCTTGGGCAGCTTGGGCAGTGTGTGTTCCCCTGAGGGCTGCATTCTGTGCTGCTCCCTGTCCCCTCTCTGTGGGTGCAGGTGGGTTTTGGGAGCTCCCCTTCCAGCTGCAGGGTTACAGGTGCCCCTCGCCCACCTGTGCTCATCCTGTGTTGAGGGAGCCCCACACTGGGACTCGGGGAGCTCCCGGGCTGATTGAATGTGGGTGAGTGGAATTAAGGTGGAGCATGGCTAGGGTGGAGGGGGAGCGGTGGTCTCCCTGGGGACACCATGTCCCGTCTCAACACGGCTGTCCTGGCCGGAGTGTCGGTGATGGGGGCTGCCCTTCTCCCCCTCCCCCATTTATCTCTGCATCTCCTGGTCCTGCCGCACTCGCTCCCTCTCTCTCCGGCTGGTGAAGGCACCCGGCTTTGAAGCTGCGTTGAAATATAGATAAGGGCGAAGGCAGCAGCCGCGCTCAAAGGGAGAGGGGAGGGAGCTGAGGGACGGCCAGCCCGGAGCGGGGGGCTGCGGGGATGCTCAGCCGCAGCTTCACAGCGCCCTGTCCCTCCCCTCCCGGGGCTGGGCTGAGACCTCAGAAATCCTTTCCCCTGCCCGGGCTGGCCAGTTCCCAGAGCAGAGGCAGAGCTCTGGGGCAGAGTGACCGGTGCTGCAGAAGCAGCCTGGGCAGCCTCCCTGGCCCGAGTGGCATCCTCTGCCCAAGCAGCATCCTCTGCCCGAGCTGCCACCTCTGCTGGTGCGGCACGGGTGAGGGTGAGCACAAGGCAGAGCAGATTTACAGGCTCAGCCCGCCCGCCACGTGCAGCATTAGGGGAATAAGGCAATAGATCCCCGAGACAGCAGAGCGCAGCCTGGCCAGAGGCTCCAGCTCAGCAGCAAGAGAGGAACCAGGCAAGTGCGGGGGCCCGTGGCCAGGGCAGCCCCCCGAGTGCTGCTCTGTCCCTTGGTGGGTGCCCAGCGGAGACCGGTACCTGCACAGAAACCTGCTTGGACACGGAGGAGGGGGCCTGGGGGGGGGTTCTCCCATCTCTGATGGGGGGCATGGGAAGAGTGCAGTGCACTCCACAGGGGGAACAGTGTTGAGCCATGCTGAGAGTCCTGGTACCAGGATGAGACACCCCTCATCCCCCCAGTAATGGCAGGAGCATCCCTAGCCCTCCCACCTTGCCTCCAGCCCCTCTGGCTCAGGTTCGGTGCTGAGGTGTGCCTCAAATTCCTATGGGAGCACAGCTCCCCCTCCGTGTTCCCCCAGGCCCTTCCAGCTGGCACCTCTGCTTTCTACCTTCCATCCACACTCCCCTCCTCCCCGCATCCCCCTCGGGAGGCAGGTCATCGAGAGCAAAAACTGCCAGAGCAGCCCCAGCACCTGCCAGCTTGCGGGCGACAGTGATTGACGAGGCCAGGGCTGACGGAGCAGCATCCTGCGCACCGGGAGCAGCTGGCGGGGCACGCAGGGGCACACCGGGCACCGGGGTGCAGAGCCAGGAGCAGCCAGGTTGAGGGATGGGGAAGCAGGGGGGGGGCAAGCGGGCTTGGGAGAGAGCTGGGACACGTCAGAGACGGGGTCTCAGGGTTGAAGAGGTGCCAGCTGGCTCTGCTCCCTGCTGCTGAGCTGCGCAATGTCAGTCCCGGCAGCCGGGCAGACAGCACGATGGCCAAGAGGAACCTCGGGAGGGGGTCACTGTGGTCCCATCCCATCTGGTGCCTGGGGGGGAGCTGAGTCCCAGCCCCCTCAGTGCATGGGGTTCCTTCCGTGGCTGGGAGGTGCTGCGTGACACCCCAGCGCTCTCTGCATCTCCAAAGGGTCCTGGGGTGCCAGTGCCTATGAGTGCTTCCTTAACTGGGTTCACAGCTCTCCCAGGTTGGAGAGAACAGGCAGCTGGTCTCCATCAGAGCTCGCTGCCTCAGTTTCCCCCACCAGGAGAGGAGGTGGCTCTCCCCACCATGTGAGTGCCCTTGTAAAGGGCTCCTTACTCTGTGTTGAATGAGAGGGGTGTCTCCACGCGGGGTCATTGCAGCTCTCTGGTGTTTTCCTCCCTTCTGCTGCCCATCTTTTCTGCTTTTGCTGCAAATTCCCTCCCTCGCCAGAATGCAGAAAGTGACCCCAGCCCCCCCTGCTCCCGGCAGAGCAAGGGGGTCCCTGCTCATTCCTTGTGTGCCCCTCTGCACACAATGCACCCCACTCTTCAGACGGCTCTGCCCGGTGCAATTATCCTGGCGGGCGGAGCGGCTGCCGTGCAGCCTGGCGGGGGTCTCTGTAATTTCAGCTGCAGATCAGAGGCACTGGATAATGCAATTAGGCTTCCCTGGCAGGCAGCGCCGGGCTCTGATGCCTCCCCATCTCTGTACACGTTGCTGCCCACCACCCCGCTGCATTTTAATAGGCCTCAGCTGTGGCGGGGCAGCCAGTCATGAATTGTCTTGTGTTCTGCTTCTTCCCGTTAACAGGGATGTGGTTGGTGCTGGAGAAGCAGCCCTGGCTCCTGGGGTGTTGGGGGTCAGGTCTGTGCAGGGCTGAGCATGGGCTGGGGGTGGCACGGGCAGCGTCCGGCCATGCTCGGCTCTGGGCGCGGTGCTGGAGGAGGGCACGGACACCGAAGGGATGCGTGAGTGCAGGAGGGGTAGATGGACACAGAAGGGTCCATGAGGATGTGTGAGGGGCAGCAGGCAGGAGGAACTGTGAGGGTTGGCAGGCACAGCTCATGCAATCTCTGCCCTCTTTCCCCCAGACGCTGTGTGCTGGGGGCCACATCACCAAGACCCTGGGGTACCTGGAGCTGGGCACCTCCGGCCTCCTCAAGGATGTCCCCTACGGCCCCCTGAAGACCCCAGTGCTCGACCCCGGGCGGCTGATTCCAGCTGAGCCCCCCCGGGGTGGGGGAACACCCTCGAGTGCTGTGCGGAGCCCCTGGGACTGGCAGAAGAACCAGACGGCCGGGGAGCTGCTGAGCTCCCGCGCCCGCCGCAAGCCCTCGCTCAAATCCGGCCGCACCAAGAAGATCTTTGGCTGGGGCGACTTCTACTTCAACATCAAGACGCTGAAGTTCAGCCTGCTGGTGACGGGGAAGATCGTCGACCACATCAACGGGACCTTCAGCGTCTACTTCCGCCACAACTCCTCCAGCCTGGGCAATGTCTCGGTCAGCATCGTGCCCCCCTCCAAGGCAGTGGGCTTCGAGGTGCTGCTGCCGTCCCCCCTGCCGCTCCCCCACCCTTATCCTCAGCAGAGCACCCTGCCCGAGGGGCGCCCGACCAAGGCCCTCAACTGCCACGTGGAGTACGAGAAGACCAACCGGGCGCGGAAGAACAAGCCCTGCCTGTACGACCCCTCCAAGGTGTGCTTCACCGAGCACACGCAGAGCCACGCTGCCTGGCTCTGCGCCAAGCCCTTCAAGGTCATCTGCATCTTCATCTCCTTCCTCAGCATCGACTACAAGCTGGTCCAGAAGGTCTGCCCCGACTACAACTTCCAGCACGACAACCCCTACTTCGGCTGACGGCCCACGAGAAGGAGTGGCGGGCGGCAGAGCTGGAGGCAGATGGAGGCCGGGGGCTCCTGCACCCCATCCCGGCTGCATGGTGCCCACCCCCATCACCGCCACACCGCCCCCCCCCCCCCCCCCCACTTCATCACTGCAGCATCTCCCAAGGGTGCGGGAGCAGGGCCAGCGGGCACCGGGGGTCCCAGCCCCATCGCCCGCTGCGCGGCCGCGCTCCCATCCTTGTGGCTGGGCAGGGGGTGCAGGCACAGAGCCCAGACCCCCTACCCCACACTGGGGGCTGGGCTGGGGTCCCCGGGAGTGTGGGGGTGAGTCAGGGGTACAGCCCCATGCGATGGCATCAGCTGGGTGCATGTCACCTCCGGGGCGGCCACAGTTGTAGCAAGGGGGTTGCTGCATGCTGGACACGGTGAACTCAGGCCGTGGGAGATGTACACGCGTGTGTGTGTGGACACACGTGTGCACACCAGTCTCTGCATGTGCGAGCACACCTGCCCAGGTGTTTTGCAGCCTTCCCTCTCCATCAGCCCATCCCAAGCTGCCCCATGGATGCCCCCACACACGCACACTGAGGAGGACCCTGCTTGGTTCACCACCCCTCCCCCCCATTTGCAGCCCCCTGCCCACCACACCGTGAAGAAGTGCCACTCCGAGGGCAGGGACCCGGGGATCCCCATCCCCGAGCCGGCAGGGCTCTCGCTGGGGGCTGCCCTCACCCCAACTCTGGGCAGGGGCTTCTTCATATTTTTTTAAGAAAATTAAAATGGAAAAAAAGTGAAAATAAAGAAAAACATTGGAAAAAAAGTGGAAAAACCATTGAGTGTGCTGATCCCATAGCCCCATTGCAGAGGCCACGACCACGGGATGGAGGGGAGAAAGCTGGGGGGCGTGCGGGGCGGCGGAAGGAGGGATGGGGGAGCGAAGGCAGGGATGGAGGTGCAGGGGTCAGGGATCGGGATGCGGGGATGAGGATGCAAGGGTCAGGGATGGGATGCGGAGGGCGGCGGTACCAGGCTGCCCGCGGACCCCGGTTTCCCGTCAGGCCCCGCGGTGCCGTCCCAGCCCCGGTAGCGCCCGCGCGGGGGGGCGGAGCCTGGGGGGCGGGGCCGGGCAGGGACCGGGACCGGGGCCGGGACCCGGCCGGGACCCGCGTGCAGCTCGGATCGCGATGTTGGTGCTCCGTCTGGGCAGGGTGAGTCTCGGAGCCGGGGGGTCCCGGTGCCCGCGACGCTCCCGATGTTCAGGAGGTCCCAGTACCCCCGTGGGGTCCCAGTGCCTGCAGGGTTCCCGGTGCCCGACGGTCGCTCCCCGCATACCCGTTTCTCCCGCTCCCCCGCCCTCCCCTCTGCAGCCGGGACCGCAGCTCCAGGCCGGGGGGTGCAGGGGCGGCGCTCCCGGTCCAGGTGTGTGTCCCCCCCCCCCCATTCTGCTCCGACCCCGGGCTGGGCACCCCCGGTCCCCCGTCCGTCCCCCCCCGCCACGGTCGTTCCCCCCCCCGCCCCGCGGACTTTGCGTCGGTCCCAAAGTCCCCGGGCCGGGGCAGCCACCGCCGGCCTTGGCCCCTGCCCGGGGGCCGCGGGTGATGCAATGGGGCGGCGGCCGTTACATCACCGACACAGGGCACCGGGACGGCCGGCGGGCGGGGGGGGGCGACGAGCAGTGAGAGCCCCTCCCCGTTGTGCGTGGTGCTGCGGGGACACCCCGTTTGTGCATCGTGCTGTGGAGTGGAGGGGTGCAGCGGGGGACCCCCTGTTGTGTATGGTACTGAGGGGGACTTGCAGCGAGACACCCCCCTTTGTGCACGGTGCACACGTCGTGCACGGGAAGCCCCCTGCAGCACCCCCCCGCCCCGCAGCACCGTGCACTACAGGGGGGGTGCCCCATGGAGTGGCTGAGGGTCCTGCCTGTCCATACACCGTGAGGTGCTCTGCTGTGCACATGGGGTTTGGTTGCTGTTCCTGCTGCTTCCACACCGGCTCTCAGCAGACACAGAATGCTCCTGCCCCAGCCACGGGCCTGGGTGACCTTAGTAGAGGTCCCCATGTGCTTTGTGGGGACTTTGGGGTCCCCACATGCCAACCCTGGGAGATGGGTGGAGGCAGAACACAGGGGTCTTGCTGCTGGCGCTGGCGCCGGCTGTTCCTGGGGTACTGCAGAGGTGAGGGGGGGTTGGCACCCACCTCTGTGGGGTCACAGCCTGTCAGCCCCTCCTCTCTTGCACAGGTCCTGCAGCGATGTGGTGGCCGGGTGGCCACCTGCAGCCGGCGGGCACAGCATGGCACCGCCGCAGCGGCTGCCCCCGGGCACGTGCCCAGCTGGACCGGGCAGGAGAGTCTGGCCGAGAGCGACCCCGAGATGTGGACCCTGGTCCAGAAGGAGAAGGATCGGCAGTGCCGGGGACTGGAGCTCATCGCCTCTGAGGTGGGGTGTGGGATGCTTGGGGCAGGGAGTGGTGATGGTCCTGAGGGACCCCTGCTCAGGTGGGAGCTCTGCCGCCCCATCTCTGAACCCCCTTTTTTCCCCAGAATTTCTGCAGTCGGGCAGCACTGGAAGCCCTGGGCTCCTGCCTCAACAACAAGTACTCAGAGGGGTACCCTGGCAAGAGGTAAAGGTGGGACCAGCTGTTATGGGGGTGCAAGGGCACCAGGAGCATCAAGGGATTCGGCTGCAGGAAAGGTTAAGGGGAGTCCCAGGGCAGGTGCTTCCAAGGGGAGGCTGTCCTCTCCATTGAGGTTTCCCATGGAGTGGGCTGGGAGGCTGTGGGTTCTGGCCAGGGAAGAGCCCCCCCACAACCATCTCACTTCTCCAGGTATTACGGCGGAGCCGAGGTGGTGGACCAGATCGAACTGCTGTGCGAGCAGCGGGCTCTGGAGGCGTTCGACCTGGATCCTGCCCGCTGGGGCGTCAACGTTCAGCCCTACTCGGGGTCTCCAGCCAACTTTGCAGCCTACACAGCCCTGCTGCAGCCCCACGACCGCCTGATGGGGCTGGACCTGCCTGACGGGGGCCAGTAGGTAGCGGGGTGGGCAGCCTGGAGCCGGCTGTGTCCTGGAGGCCCGGTCTAATCCTGCACCTCTGCCTTCTCCTGCAGCCTCACACACGGATACATGTCAGACGTCAAGAGAATCTCAGCAACATCCATCTTCTTCGAGTCAATGCCCTACAAACTTGATGTGAGCTGCTGGGGGGGGCAGGTTCTTGGGGGAAGAGGGAATCTGCTGGCTGAGCTGTCGATCCCGGTGATGCTCCTGGGGTGCCTGAGCTGCTCTGCCATCCCCTTCCCATGTCCCAACCGCGTCTCGGTGCATTAGGTGCTTGGGAACTGGTTTAGCCAAAAGCTCAGAGCTTGGGGCAGGGAGGTGCTTGTCCCTTGGCAATCTGTCTGTCTGTCCCTCACAGCCAGCCACGGGGCTGATTGACTACGACCAGCTGGAGGTGACGGCGCGGCTCTTCCGTCCTCGTCTCATCATTGCCGGCACCAGCGCGTACGCCCGCCTCATCGACTACGCTCGCATGAAGAAGGTGCAGGGTGATGGGGCCATCCTGGGTGACGGGAGCTCCTGCGCCTGCAGCAGCTCCAGGGTGGTCACACCCCACTCGTGGCTGCAGGGACAGTGACAGCCCGTGACTCCCTGTGCCCCGCGTCCCCAGGTGTGCGAGGAGGTGAAGGCGTACCTGCTGGCGGACATGGCGCACATCAGTGGGCTGGTGGCAGCCAAGGTCATTCCTTCGCCCTTCGAGCACGCAGACCTGGTCACCAGCACCACGCACAAGACCCTGCGCGGCGCCAGGTGAGGCTGCGTCCTGCTGCCCCCTCCCTGGGGCAGGGAAGCACAAAGCAGAGGTTACCTTCCATGTTCTGGGGCCAGAGCTGAGCAGGAGGGACCCACAGGAGGGTGGTGGCGGTGTCAATGCTGCCCCATGGCATGGGGGGGGGCCTGTACCCCTGCTGTGGTGGGCTGGTGGGAAGAGCGGTGCCAGCTCTCTCTTGCCACCAGGTCAGGACTGATCTTCTACCGCAAGGGTGTGCGCTCAGTGGATAAGAAGACAGGCAAGGAGACGCTCTACGACCTGGAGGACAGGGTCAACTTTGCTGTCTTCCCCTCCCTGCAAGGGGGACCCCACAATCACGCCATTGCTGCTGTGGCAGTGGCCCTCAAACAGGTCTGTGCCGGGGCGGTGGGTTCGGGGCTGGGGGTGACCTGGGCCCCCCCACTGATGTGGTCTCCTCCTGACCCAGGCCAGCTCGCCGGCTTTCCGTGAGTACTGCCAGCAAGTGCTGAAGAACGCCAAAGCCATGGCGCAGGCCCTGCTGCAGCGCGGGTACACCCTGGTGTCAGGTGATGCCTCCTTCCCTGGGCTTTTGGGGGCAAGGAGGGACGAGCCTGTGGTAGGTTGGAGGTGGCACCACTCAACCTCGGTGCCCTCAATGAGTAGTAGGGAGTGTGGGTGGGTTGAGGGGCAGTGAAGGGGGTGCAAAGCAGAATGGGGCTTTGGAAGTGACACGAGGGCAGAGCTGCCGAGCAGGGAAAGGGCTGGAATCTTGTCAGTGAGGAGAGGAGGGTGGCAAAGGGTGCTCAGGGCTGGCTGTCGCTCATCACCCCTTTCCCTTGCTCTCCTCAGGTGGCACTGACAACCACCTGGTGCTGGTGGACCTGCGGCCCAAGGGCATCGACGGCGCGCGGGCTGAGCGGGTGCTGGAGCTCGTCTCCATCACTGCCAACAAGAACACGTGCCCGGGGGACAAGAGCGCGCTCACGCCAGGGGGGCTGCGCCTGGGTGAGGAACGGGCCCTGCTGGGGGAGAGGTGTCTTCACCCCAGAGCGTCCCCTCTCTGTTTCACCCCTCTCCGAGGACTCCACATGGCTATTTGGAGCCAGATTCTGACTCGGAGAGGTGTAGGGGACCCCCTGCGTGCCAGGACTTGGGGAGTCTCTTGGTGGGGTTGGGTTCTACACCCCTGATGGGCTCCGTCCCCCAGGTGCCCCCGCACTGACCTCCCGCCACTTCCGTGAGGAGGATTTCCAGAAAGTCGTGGCTTTCATCGACGAGGGCATCGCGCTGGCCCTGGATGTCAAGAGCAAAACCAGTGAGTGAGCGGGGCTCCCCCTCTCCCTGTTTCCCAGCACCCTCTGTGTGAGGACTGGGAACTACGCCCTGCGCTGGCTCCTGCCCCCCTTGCCTGGGCAGGGACAGGGCTGCTGTCACGTCCCCCCCACCCTTCTCACCATCCCCCTCTGTCCCCAGGTAAGCTCCAGGAGTTCAAGACCTTCTTGCTGCAGGATGCGGAGACGCAGCGCCGCTTGGCCGACCTGCGCCAGCGCGTGGAGACCTTTGCTCGTGCCTTCCCCATGCCTGGCTTCAGTGACCACTGAGCAGGGGCTCTCACCCCCCTCCTGCCAGGCTGGGACCACCTGGGGACAAGGGGAGGCTAAAAACCCACCTTCTGCCTCCCCCATTCCCCTTCGTGCCCCACCAGCACCTTCGGATTGGGCGCTCCCTCCCCGGGGCTGCCCCCGGTCCCACTCTCAGTGTTAGGGTACAGAGACCCCTGCCAAGAGCCTGATGGGGGGAGGGACCAGTCCTTACTCCAGCCTCGTCCCCTCTGTCCAAGCAAGTCTTGCACTTTTATACAGGGTGGGGGCAGTTGCTAATAAAAGTGAGGGCAGAGCCACTCCGGAGTCTGGAGCTGTGTGGGTGCTGAGCTGGGCAGGGAGGTGTTGGTGACAAAGTGTCGTGGGGGATGGAGTCACTGGACACCGTGCAGGGCACTGTGGGTGAGTGGGGGGCACAGACCCCTGTCTTGCTGCCCACGGTCCTGGCTCAGTGTCTGCTGGGGGGAGGGGGGGGGGAATGTGGGGGGTTACACTGAACCCCAGAGCAGGATGGGTCTGGTCGGGGGGGGGGTGGCCTGGGCTGCCCTCCTTCCTGCCCGGCTGCTGTGGGGTGCAGAGCCTCTGGGCAGACCCCCGTGCCCCCCACGGCTCTGGCAGCCCAGGCAGCTCCCTGCTCCCCAGCACGTCCCGCTCTCCTGGCACAACTGTTCTGGCTTTGCTGGCCCTGAGTCCCCCCCCACCAGGGCCGCAGCCAAACCAAACAGCCCCAGGCAGGGCTCCCCCCGCCCCGTGGCGCAGAGCCCCGGGGGAGGAGCAGGGGCTGCACACGCCTGCAACGTGCACCCCGTGTTGGTGTGTCACCCCCTTCCCTCCACCGAGCCGTTCCCTGCTGGGTCAGGGCCAGGGTGCTCCCTGGACAGGCCCCCCCGGAGCGTGGGAGAGCGGAAACGCAGCACCCGGGGGCCACGAGCCGCCACTCCCAGTGGGACGTGGGCCCCCCACCCCAGCCCTCACGGGGGGGTTGGGTGAGTGTCTCCTGTATTTATTAGCATGGGAAACAGGGAACATCATCCTTTCTGCCACCCCCCCAGGTTCCATAATTTATTACTGTCCTATGAGTTTATTGCAGATGAGATGTGATGGGGAGCAGCGGGCAGGGCAGGAGGGCGCAGGGTGCCAGGGAGGGTGGGAGGGCACAGGGTACTGGCAACGGTGGTCTCCACGCTTCTGGAGTGATGGAGTTTGTTGTAGGGGGAAGCACTCAGGCCTATGTGTGCGGTCACGGAGCCGTGGGCCAAGCAGAAGCCAGGAGGGCTGGTGAGGGGCACAGCGGTACTGCCAGGGGGGTGGGCGCGCTCTCCCCTGCCCCAGCACAGCAGCTCAGCTCAGAAACTGGGACGGTCCTTCTTGAGGCTCTTGTAGTCAGTGGAAACTGCCAGAAACTGGAGAAGGGAGGGATGTGAGAGGGGGTTGTCCCTGCCATGGCCGTCACTGCAGCCTGGCCTTGGTTGTGGGGTGCGGGGTCAGTGCCCCCCTCCCCAGATCTGAGCACAAGGAGCTGGAGGGCTCATGCAGCTCTGCCCTGGGCTGACACCACCTCTCCCCCCTTCCCAAGGAAAACGTGATGTCTTGCCTTGAACGTGGCCAATCCCCCGCCCCAGAGTGCCAGGCCCCCAGTTCACCCAGTGCTCACTTTATACTGGTCCGTGGGGCTCAGCTTATTCCAGGGTTCAGGATTATTTTTTCGATCCCAGCTGCAAGGGGCAATGGGGCCATCAGCACCTGTAAGGAGGGTGGGGGAGAGAGCCCCCCACAATCCCAATTCTCCCACCCCCCCTCATTTAACCCTGACTGGTGTCCCCAGCACCAGGTCGGTGCAGAAATAACCCAGACCCCAGTGCACCCACCCAGTTCTGCTGTGCTCAGCAGGTTGGGGTGTGCTGGCCACGTCCCCCCAGGGTGAGGAGCTGGGGTGGGGGCCAGGCAGGCTCCCTGTGTGGCTGTTCCCAGCACATCCCTGCCCAGGCTTGTGCCAGGGCCATGGCCTGGCTCAGCCAAACCGCAGCCTGGCTGCCGCCCCGGCACAAGGCTGCCCTGGAAGCCGCTGCACCGGCCGTTACGTGCAGGGGTGCACGTCTGCCTGCTCCCACAGCCAGCACCACTGCAGGCACTGCCCTGCTGCAGCCATACCCGGGGGGGGGGGGGGGGAGGCTGCAGGCCGCCCCCCTCCCCTTTCCCAACACCCTTCCCATGGCACCCCCCCCAGCCTCCACTCCCAGTTTGGAGAGGGGGGTGAAAGGGGAAGCTGCTGCTTGCCCTGCTGTGAGTAAAGCAGAGACTCAGCAGCCATGTGCAGTGCGTGCGAGTGTGCAAGGCAATGGCCAGGGGTGCCTGGTGGCGGTCGGATGAAGTCCTCCACAAAGAGGACACGTCCCATCCTGTCCCAGGAGGGGTTGTGGAAGGCCAGTGAAGCCGTGGGATGGGTCCCTGGAGAGAGCAGCTCACGTCTCCCCCCTCTCCTGTCCCCCTGCAATTCGGTGGTGTTGGCCAAGAGCAGAATTTTCCATCTGGGAAGATGTGCGCACGTGTGCGTGTGCGCGTGCATCTTGGCGGGAGGAGGAGGGGGGGGCTGTGCTGCAAATGCAGACCCCTGGAGCTGTTTAATAGCATTAATGTGCTGGGGAAGTGCTGCTGTTGTTTTATCCCCCCCTCACACACACACACACGCACACCCCTCTGCTTCCACCATCAAAGACAAGGTGCCTGGATCTGCTAATTGCTGAGCTAAGTACCCTGGGCAGCTGGCATCAAATTAAATCAATGAGCATTTTACCAGGAGCAAACAAATATTAGATAGGCATTAGACAGCGTGGGGCTGCAGGGACCGTGGGCTACTGAGCTACTAGGGGGAGAAAAAACCCCCAGCCTCGTGCTGTCTGTCCTGTGCCAATCCATCCACCCGCTACTCCTCATCAATCAGTCCTCACACCTTGTCTCCCTCTCCTTTCTCTCCCTCTCCATTCATCCTTACACGCTGTTCTTACGTCTGCCCATCGCTACCTCTCTCCTCATTCCTTCTCCAACCATCCATCCCACTGGTTTCCCATTTCTCCATCAATCCCTCCCTCCCCACACTGTCTTTCCCCTTCTCCATCAGTCACAAACTGCTTTTACCTGCCTTGTCATCCACCCATCCTTCCCTTCCTCTCTGCCATCCCCTCTCTGCATCTCTCCTGCCTGCTCCCAGTTCTGCAGCACCAAGTGCAGTGCCCGGAGCAGCAGGCTGGGGGTCTCTGTCCCCTTGCCAAGAAGGAGAGGGCAGGTGATGCCCCAGACTCCTTCATCCCTCTGGGCACCTCAGCACCTGGATTTTCCCCCCGCTACCCTGCTCGCCAGGGAGGTGTCAGGGTGTGTCCAGGGGCCCTGTGCACCCCAGTATCAGCCCCCTCAGCTCCAGGGGTGCGAGATGAGCGCTCTGAGGGGTGCTTGAGGCCCCTTGACCCCTACCTGACATCCGGGCTGTACAGCGCCAGCCTCAGCAGGTACAGGACAGCACTGCCCAGGCCAACACTGATGAAGCCAATGAGGGGAATGAGCTGCAGAGAGGAGAGAGAGAGAGAAAAATGAAAAATACCCCAATAAAATGAATATTTATCAGGCCGACTAGAGAGTGAAAGGGAGAGCTGACACACCGGGAGATTTACAGGGGAAATATGGCAGAGCAATCCTGTAGCTGGGCTGCGGTACACAGTGTAGCTGTCAGCTTGAGTGACTGAATTAAAAGAGGGAGAGAAAAATCGGCTCGTGTTGGAGAGGAATTGGATTTGGAATGAGAAATCACTTCCCCTCCGCCTGCTGCTGCCCGGTGCCGGCTGGCGCAGCCGTGGGTGAGGGCTCGGGGGCCCCATTCCCGGCGCGCAGGGTGCCCTGAGTCAGTGAGGGGCTGAGCCTTGGTCCCTGCCCGGCGCGGGGAAGGGTTTGGCCCCGTGGACGCTGCCTGAGGATCTCCACCTGCCCCCACTCTGGGCTCTGCACCCCTTCCTCAGGGTCTCCCAGTGAAGCATGGGATGAGGAGGGTCCAGGTCGTCTTCCCCTGCGCCTACAGCTGGGATGGATGGGGACACCCCAGGGCCTGGCGTCACGCTGGTGGCCGAGCAGCTGGGTCCAAGCAGGTCTCAGGGACACGGTGACAGCACACGGTGTGTGGCTCTCAGGGATCCCGTGGGAACTCCCCCAGCCTCACAGTGCACGTCCTGGCGAGAAGGAGGTCCCTTTGCCCTTCTCCTCTGTGCACACAGGGGCTTTCATCACGCCTTTGCGGGGCCACCAGCTCCATCTTCTCATCTCCGCTCCCGCTCCACTCACGCTGCCAATCCCCCAGTGCCCAGGGGGACGCGGCCTCAATCGGAGCCGAGACGAGGTTGGTTTGACCTCCCCCAGATTGCCGCGGCCCCCGCGCCGGGGAAGACGGTCTGAGCGTAATGAACCTCCCGCCACGTCGTGCCCCTGGGAAGGCGAACACGGCCAGTGCCTCGCAGTGCCCATTAGCGTGGAGCGGGGACGGCGCCGCCGCAAGAGCCTTGCGCACCGCGCTTCGCGTCGCCAGCACCTGAGCACCTGGGTTATATTTGTACTTGTGCTTGGCAGCACGAGCTCTCAGCAAGTGTCTCTGAACCCGCACACGGTGACTCAATTTCCCCATTTCAACGAGGTGTAAGGGGGACAACTCTAAAACATGAAGAAAAGGATCTGTCAAAACCCCTCAGTTCTCTGCCAAGCACCACAAAGACCTGCACGGGGAGGGGGTCTTGTGGGAAGGCACCCGGGCAGTCAGACTCATCCCCCTCACCAAGCTCTCCCTGCCCAGCCCCCCCCCCCCCCCCCAATCCTGTCCCAGTGCCCCCGGCACAGCCCAACTCCTGCTCGGCAGCGCCCATGCCCAAGCCGAGCAGCGTTCTGCGCTCGCGCCGGCTGATGGAGCGCCAGGCAGATGCCAGTGCCGATTCGGGAGGTTGGAGGCATCAGCAGATAATGATCTTTTGCGCCGTGTGCGGCTGGATGCCAAGAGGATCTGGCAGTAGCCGCTACCCAACCGCGCCGGCTAATCAAGACGAACTCCACAGCATCGGGAATTGCGATGTCTGTTGGAGGAGATTCGGGGCGACGGGTTCGTTTCACCATCTGCTGCTGACACCTTCTGGGTAATTAATGCCTGGGAAGAATTAAGGGTAGGGGGAGCTGGGGGAACTGCTCCTGCAGCAGGCGAGAGGCTCGGGAGCTGCAGGTGCAGACAGCGGGGTCTGTTTCCCCCCCAAGACATGCACAAAAATAAACAAGATGTATCGTGAGCTTGACCTTAAGCATATGGAGAGTTAAAATGCTGCTTGCATACGTGCAGCATTTGCCCCTTAACCCTGACTGTGGGGACCTGTTGGGAGCGAGGCTGGAGTCCCTCTGCTCCCCAGGATCCTGGTCTCTGTCAGTAGCCAGGCTGAGGGCCCCCCATCAGGCACGGCCGGTCCCCACCGCAGGCCGGCTGCGGCCCCAGCCACCGCCCAGCACCTCCAAGTGACCCAGCAGCAAACTGGCACCAGCTCTGCTGGAGTGGGGATCTGGCAGTGCTCCTACTGCTCCAGCTAAAACACAGCAGGAAGGAGAAAACAAAAACACGAGGTGCTGGGTGAGATGGGACCCCGAGCCAGAATGGGACAAGCACCTCATGTCAGGGTGTGGATGAGCATCCCCTCCCGCAGCAGGACCACGCGCCACGGTGAGTGGGTGGTGGGAAGCAGTGCCAGGCTTTGTCCTGTGCCCAAAAATCACCTGCTGAGCTGTGTAGCCCCTGGATTGCCGTGCCAGGTGGGTTCTTGTCCTGCCAAAGCTACTGCACTTCACCACCACAGTGCTCCACCGGTGTGACTGGGACATTTATCACTGCCAGGTGGGCAACCGGGCGTGCTCTGGTGGGAGAGTCTATTGCCAGGTGCAAGTGTTGATGTACCTGCCTGGCACGAGCAGCAGCTGATCACACTTAATGGATGACATGTAAAAAATAGCCCCAGCAACCTGTGCCAGCAATAATCCTGCTTCACAGTGTGGGGTGCCCGCCAGGCACTTCACATACAGGCACCCAGGACTACACCAGCCCCGGGCTTCCCTGCCCTGGCCGAGCCTGCCAGCGTGCCAGGCGCCTGGGTGCTCAGCCATGGCTCATCATCCTTTCCAGCCTGCCTGCTCTGCCCTCCCCAAACTCAACTGCCAACTGCTTACGTGACTTTCAGCCCAGCGACTGCAGCTCCTTAACCCTCCCCAGGCCACCAACCCCTTCCGGATCCCCAGGGAGGGCAGCAGGGACGCGTGAGGAGGGGCTGAGGACCCTCTGACAAGGGTCAAGTCCCTGCTGCAGGAGAGGATCCAGCCCATCCTGGCAGGGTGGGGACACTCCTCCAGCTGCCACCGTCTCGGAAGGTCTGGAGTTTATGAGGATTTAAGCACCTTTGTACACAAATCCATCAGCTTGAAATTCTGACGCCAAGGGAAAGGGACAGATTGGAGCTAAAAGGGTGGGAGTTGGTGGGGCTGCTGGGGCAGGTGGGGAGGGGGCTTAATTTCCATCCCCAGCCACCCTAAAGATGACCCTGGAGCCGAGGAGAGCAGGAGGGGAGACACGGGGCTGTACCCTTCACTCAAGCAGCTGCTGGCAGCTGTGCCCATCAGGGTAAGTGAGGCTGGGTGGAAGAAGTGACGTGTCCAAAGCCCAACCCGGCTCACCAAAGGCACCCTGGACCCTCGACAGCACTGGAGGGAGGGAGAGAGGGGGTCAGGCAGTGCAGGGTGGGCTCACCTCCCCTCAGTAACAGAGGGCTGGGGACCACCGGGATCACTCGGGTTACCTAGAGGATGCCGAGGACAGTGTGGAGCTGGCGATCAGGGACAGCCTGGGAAGGCACAGGGAGGGCAGAGGAGCTGCACCAGGAGGGTGAGAAGGGGTTTGGGGAGTGGGAGAAAGGGGGGAGCTGGTGAAAGAGTGCGAAGGGCAGAAGAGGGCAGGAAGAATGGGGGGGTGGAGAGCAGAGAGAAGAGTGTGGGGAAGCGCAGAGGGGGTCCCCGAGACTCACAGCGAGAGAAGGGCAAGGACGGCCCGGAGGGATGGGGGGCTGTGAGGGGTCCCTGGGAGGAGGGGGACGCAGAGCGATTGGGAGGAACGGGGAAGGGTCTCTGGAGGGAGAGGTCACTCACTCCGGGGTGCCGCTTGACATGCCGGGAGAACATGACTCCGAGGAGGGGACCCTTCATGGTGAGGGTGCGGGAAGGTCCAGCTGCGCTGTGAGGTTCCCGAGTGCTGCCCGAGGATGGAGGGTGGGCAGGAGACACGAGGGAGGTGTCTGCAGCGGGGCTGGGAGGGACGGGGCGGGACGGGATGGGGATCGCGGCCCAGGGACACTGCAAGCTGGAAAGGGGAGAGAGAGGCTGAGGACCAGGTCCTGAGCCCTGCCTGCTCCATGCCCCTTCCCACCTCTTCCGTGGTGACCCCCGATGACTGGGTTAACGACAAGCTTTGGGTTTGGATGCCTGTGTTCCCCACGTGCTGCTGCACCCTAGAACCCATCTGTGCCTCAGTTTCCCCCTCTGTGCAAGAGCCCAACCCCTTCCCTCCACCTGCAAATCCTTTACGAGTTGCCCCGCACCTTCCTGCCAGGGTGAAGGATGAGTCGTGTGATTTGTTATGACAACTTCTCCCATGTTTTCTGCCTCCCCTCAGCGCCCCCCTCCACCCTCCCATTTATGATAAATGACATAACACCCAATTTACATTTAGCAATGCAAATCTCCCTGGCAGTAACAGATGCTGCTGTGCATATGGAAACCAGCTATTTGTATCCACTGGCTCTTAACAAAAGACTGGGGAGACGGACAGAGCGGACAGCCAAGAGCAGCAGACTGGAATCAAGCAGGGACTGGGCCACCCCTGACCCTTTTGTAGGTCCCAAGTAGGTCTTTGCTTGTGCAGACACACACACACACACAGGTAAACAGCGTACATGACACAGGGGCAGGCACAGGAACACCCCTACACACACCTGAACACCAAATGCTCTGGCAATTCTTTTCGCTGCTGGCCTGTTAGCCCCCCAGTTTGGAATTTTGGCTTGGAGCATCCCCAGGGAGTCTCTGCTCCCCTCCACACCCAGAACCCCCCCAGCCCAGCACTCCAGCCTGCCCAGCACTGCGCAGCCCCATCAGTGCTGCTCCATCCTAACCTCATTTCTTTCAGCAAAGTATAAAAGGACAAAGGGGAGAAACTTCTCTGGAGTGTGTGGAAATAAATAAACAAGGCCTGAATTGCAGCCAGCAGCGCCGTGTTGAGGCCTTTGTTGATATAATTAGAGTTTTGAAATGGGATTGATTAAGTGCCACTCCCCAAGACAGAGTGCATCCTGCCCTCAGCACAGGCACGCGCGTGTCCTTCGCTGCATTCCTTTGCCAACATCTGCTGCGGCACCGGGACAGCACGGAGTACGGGGAGAGGGTGTGCAGGTAGGGTGACAGCAGGGTGTGCAGGAGGGGTTCACGGGGTGTCTGCATGCGCACACGTGTGCGAGGGGAGCAGAGACTCACCTGCAGTGCCAAAACCCCTTCGGAGCTCAGCACCAAAGCACTGAGCAGGGGTCCTAAGAGGGCATCCAGCAGCATTAGGAGCCAAGGACATCCGGGGTCCCCTGGTCCCTTCACAGCCAGGTCTGTGTTGGAGCAACCTGCATCTCAGCACCCTGACCCAGTGCGAGCTCCTAACTCTCTGTAGATGAGCCCTAGAGATGTAACGGGATCCCCTGCCCACAAAGCCCAGCTGCCTCCATGCTCATTAATGACTGTAATTAAGAGATAGTTTAATTCTGTGCTGCGCTTCCCTCTTCCGTGGTGATTACAGCGTGTGCCCTGCTGCTCTGGAGCCCTCCTGGGTACTGCCCACAGCCCCACAGGAGCAGCCAGGGTGAGGGGCTCAGCCCTGCAAGGGTGCTGGGGAGGGCTCCAACCTGCTCCCACCCTCCCGAGGGAGACACAATAAACACCAGCAAGCAGGAGCTGCTGGAGCTGCTTCTCTTTCATGGCTGCCCCTGCCTGGCACCACGCGGATCTGATGGGTCAGCGCTTTTGGGGAAGAACAAGGCAGTCCAAAAATACTTCCTAGAGAGAAAAGAATTACAGCAGCTGACCTCGGGCAGCGTGCACGTGCGTGGAAACACACCTGCAGATGTGCCCAGTGCGTATCTGGGCAGCTTTGCACACTCACGTTCAACACCTGTGTGCGCAGAGACACAGCTGCACACAACTGCACACACACCTGTGCACACGCATCTCAACCGACGTGCATGGGAACACACACTCCTTTATAAGCAGACATATCTTGCACACGTGCAAACGCACAAACGTGTGTGGCTGGGGCACACTCACACGTGTCCCTGTACAAGGGCTGTGAGGAGCTGCCCCTGCAGGGTGGGGAGATGAAAAGACAAACTGGGGGGGGACTGGAGGGAGCCGCTGGGCCTTGGTGTCTCCACTGGCAGCTGCTGTAGCTGGTTATTTTACAACCTCTCCAAAAATATTATTCAAGATGAAGGAGAATCACGGCTGCTGCGAGCGAGCGCAGGGCCGTCGCGGGGAATTTATCATTCTGAATTGGGTGCCCCCCCCCCGCAACGCTGCGGTGATGAAGTGCTTCATTAATGGGAGATGCTGCAGCTTGGGGCTGAACGTGCCTGCACCTGAGCGTGCCGTTTCCTCTGGCTCCCAGCCTTGGCACTCAGCTCCCCCCCATCCTCACAAACCTCCCCCAAGCCACCCAAACAGCCCCCTCCCCCCCCCGGCTCCACGCAGCCCCCCCCCAGTGCCTGGGCCACTGCCCCACAGCTCACAGCCTCGCCCAGTCTCCCTGGCCCCGCAACTGGCACACACTGGTTGTGACCTCCCCCTCCCCAGCCCTGGGAGGAGCTGCCCCAAACCCTCCTCTGACTGTGACACGAGGCCGTCACGGGGACCTTTCCCTCGTTAAGGCTCTGCTCATGCCGAAGCTGTAAATCTCACTGGCTTTTGGCGGGGCACGATGGAAACCATCATAAAAAATTCATACCAACTAAAGCAAACAAACAATAAACAAACAGCCAATAATTAAATGGTGAATTAACGGGATATATTTCATAGCCCCACAGAGCCACGCTCTGGGACGAGCCCCAGCGTGGGGAGAAAAGGCTGGATGCTCAGGGGACCCAGCCACCCTGGGAAGAGACGGGTGTCTTGGCCCTGCGGGGCTGGTGCCCAGGACCCCTCACCCAATTGCAGCCACACAAGGGGCACGACGGGTCCTCCAGGAGCTGGTGAGACTGGGCAGCACCAGCAGCTCCGTGAAGGGCATCACATGACAGCACTGTTGTGATGTGTCATGATGACTTGCACAGCCAGGTAATGGTGGAGCAGCCACGGCCCTTCCTCCCTGCCAGACCGCCGTGTGCCCACGGTGCTCATATCGTCCCACATCCCCTCACTTTGAGCTTGTGTGTTATGTCACGACCAACCTCGTGAAGTCACCGATCTCTACGACATCACTATCGCCTCGTTGCTTCTGCCTCTGAGCAGCACCCAGGGGCTGGCCCTGGCACCATCCATCACGCAGCACGGGCACGCGTCATTTGTAACTGGCACCTTCATTTAAAGGTCTATTATCATCCTAATTCCCCCCATTAATCACAGGGCGCTGTGTGATGAGCACCTGGAGAGCTGCTCTCTGACCCACGACTGCTGCAGGATGTAGGGCAACGCCAGCCTAATACCCCGAGACTCTGCCACCCCCGGTGATGCTGCAAAAGGTGGAGGAGGGGACACCTCTCCTTGTCCCCACCTTCTCAGGGAGCCAGCCCCCCAGTGCAAGGAAGGAGCCACCTTCCCTTGACCTTTTCTGGTGTCGGAGCCACCAGCCCAGGCAGTGTGCGGGGTCCTGGGAAAGGAGGGATGTCGCCACCGCAGCCCCACAGAGGGCAGAGGCTGCAGGACAGGAGACCTGGCAGGGATTCTGGGGAGTCGGGGAGGAGGTCAGCTCTTCCAGGGCTGCTGTTGCACCCGAAGGCGTTTCCTGGAACCGGCCCCACAATTAACCACCGCCTCGGCCCCGTCCTGCAATATTGATTTTGGGTTTTTTTTTCATAATTCTCTGAAGAAAAGCCCAAGCCTGGAGCTGCGATTTCCAAAGCCTGTTTTATAAATAACCGGGGTCACCAGCTGCCAATTGCTGTAATGCTGCCTTGATACAATTTAATAAACATAATAGCCTCTTCCTTCATTGTGACAAAGATACGGGTGGGGACGGCGCTGCGCCGAGGAGAGGAGCACACGGCTGAGACGCACACGGCTGAGGCACGGGCACACGGCTGACACACAAATGCACACGGCTGACACACAAAATGCACACGGCTGAGGCACGGGCACACGGCTGAGACATGAATGCACACGGCTGAGACATGAATGCACACATCCAACACACGTGCACATGGCTGAGAGGCACGCGGACAGCTGAGCCGCGTGTGAACACATAGAGACATGTAAGCACACGCCTGATACACGCGTGCACATGGCTGAGATGTGCACACACCGAGACACGCGTGCACGCGTCGAGGTGTGCAAGCACAGGTTTGACACACGCGCACGCAGCTGAGGTGTGCGCACGGCTGGGACACGCGTGCAGGAGCGCTCGGAGCGGGGAAGGAACGCGGGGGCTGCTGTGGCCGCAGCCGGCGGGGGATGGGGGTTCGTGCGGGACAGGCAGCGCCCCCTCCTCAGCGTGGGCCGCCCCGGGGCCGCTGTGGCGCCCTCTCGTGGCCGCGACGCGGAGCTGCACCGGGGGCCGGGGGCGGGGGGACAGCCCGGGGGTCCCGCGGCCCCGCCCGAGCGACTCGGACTCCCTCGGGGTCTGCGCGGTCCCACTCG
This sequence comes from Dromococcyx pavoninus, assembly GCA_033558185.1. NCBI lineage: Eukaryota > Metazoa > Chordata > Aves > Cuculiformes > Neomorphidae > Dromococcyx > Dromococcyx pavoninus. Next base: position 119,273 of record JAUMJL010000233.1, read on the forward strand.
GCGAGGGTCCCCTGCAGGACCGCGCCCCCAGCCCTCCCCGAGGCACCCGGGATCCCCAAAGGCTCCGGACACGAGGGGGTCTTGAGCTGGGAACACCCGCAGGGGGTCGTGTCCCACCTCCCGGGGGCCCAGCAGCCGCTCCCTCTCCAGCTCCCCATCTCCCACCCCCAGCCCTGCTGAGTAATACCAGAGCCTCCAAAATCAATTCCCATCCCCGCCAGGACACGGCAAGAAGGCGACAAATCACGGCTGCTGCTCCGCAGCCCCAGCGCCTCATTTTTCTTGCTGAACTCCATAATAAGAAATCAATGGCAGACACTGCACTCCTGACGCATCTCCCCTGGGAGAGACGCGGGTCCTCGCCCCCCACTTCCCACGCTCGGGTCGTCCCTCCAGGCCCCAGCTCTGGTGGGTCCCACACTGCAGGGCAGCTCCCCTCTCGCACGCAGACCGTGACCCTTCCCTGGCTCCCCCAAGGGCTCTCCATTTCCACACCACTGGGTTCGCTCAGCCCCACATTTTCACGTGGGACCAGGGTGATTCCCACCCCCGAGTGCCCCCCGGCCACCAGCTCTGGCACAGCCGCCCCATCCTGCTGCAGCCCCCGAGGTCACTGGTGGGAACTGGGGAAGGCCCAACAGGTCCCTGCAATATCGGGGGGGGGGGGGGGGGGGGGGCTCAAAGCCATCCTGGAGCAAAGCGTGGCAGGAAGGCGCCAGGCAAGCTCTTTGTCCACACCTGCAGCTCCGAAGGATGGGGTGGGAGGTGGCATCCCAGGCATTCAGTGGGCGCAGATCTGGGGGGGGGGGGGGGGGGCACAAAGCTGCTGTCACGCGGCAGCTCCAGCAGCTGCAGAAGGGCCTGGGCTGGGGAGAGCCGCTCCAATTAGCTGTAATCGCGCTTCCCCGCGGTGCCTGACACCGAAAAACCTACATAATTACCAGCAGCGACAGGGAAGGCAGGACCAGGCGCTCGTGCTTAATTGAGTATTTACAGCCCTGTGAGGGGAGGGCAATCACAGCTCTACAGAAGCGCAGCCCCCACCCCAGCCAGAGGAGGTGGGAGGGGGGCAGGGTTTGCTCTCTCCTCGCCCTCCCCTCCCCCCCCAGGTGTCCTTGTCCCCAGGTAGACAAGACAGGTAGACCCTGCGACCACCGCCAGCGGCAGCCCTCGAGCTCGTGGTTGACTTGCAAATGCAGCTGCAGGAGCTGGAGTTCTCGCTCCTGCCAGCCAAGCTGAAATCCCCCGGGGCCTTCTGGGGTGGTCCCCACATCCAGAGATGGGGAGGGGGCACAGGGATGCACCTGCCCAAGGGTTGGGTGCTCCTGCTCCGCAAAAGACACAATCCCAGTGGGATGGCCAGGCTTTGGGGCCAGAAGGGTCGCACCAAGGAGGGGTGACCTGTGAAGATGTGACAAGCACCAGACCCCCATCCTGCAGCCAACATCAACCTGCCCACACTGTGCCACCCCAGCCCTGGCAGACAAAGCTGTTTTCTCCTCTTTAATTTTTCATGAGTGTGATGATAATTCTGCTCACCGTGTTGCCACGGACCCCATAACAATGAGCCACGGTGCTACCCCTGGGCCAGGCAGCATCGGCATCCGGAGACATCCGGGGCCAGAGGTCTCCAAAGGGGGCACAGCCAGGGCTCTCCCCACTGCTCCTGTTCCCTGGTGGGCCCCCACCACCAGAATGAGAATGTGCTCCTGCCTTACGTGCACAGGGACCGCGTGCATGGGGTTTGCACGCGGGCACACACCTGCCGACACACGTGGAAGGATGCAGAGGAATAGCTTGCAGGGATGCACACAGAGACATGTGTGGCACGGGGATGTGGGCACACAAACACAAGTGCACGAGACACCTGCCCCTGCCAACGCCAGCAACCTGCTGGCCTGGAGGCCTTGCAGCATCTCCCAACCCGGAGGTGTCAGAGCTGGCATCTTTCCTGTCAATGTCTTCCAACTGTGCCCAGAAACAACTGTAGGATGGGGCAACTGGGTCAGAAAAGTGCTCTTAGCTGTATCCTGCAGCTGGGGACACCTGGGAAGTGGGGAGAGAGGGAATGGGGTGCACCAATATCCCTCTGCCACCCAGGCAGCCCCGGGGCTGTTACGGCACTGCCGTGCCAGTGCTGAGCAGGGACCCCAAAGTAGGGCTTGGGAGGGAGGGGAGGGGGGCAGATGGCTTTCTGCCACACCAAGTTCTGCCCACCTGGGTGTCTGCCACTTTCTGCAGTGCCCAACTAGAATCACTAATTCCAATAAACCCAGGCTAGATTAATTTTAATTTCCCCATGCAAATCAGTGCTAATTAGGATGGATTTAGTTCACATCACAGGGGCTGTGGGGACAGACGCTGCACACGGTCGTCACTCCCCAGCCAGGCTTTGGGGTGTTTCATCCACAGTTAATGATTTAGGCAGGCAGACCCCACAGTCTGGAGGTCAGGAGCCAGGGTGGGGGCAGCAGGTAGAGCAGGGATTGCTCTGGAACGCCTGATCTCTCTGACCTAATGCCCATGTGGGGGTATTACTGGACCAGAGAGGCAACAAGCAAAGCTGATGGGGCAAACACGGGTGCCAGGGAGAGGAGGGGAATCTTGGCACACGGAGACTCGGGCCCGTTGAGGCTGGAGCGAGGAGCTGCTGGTTTGCAGGGCTCAGAGCCAGGCAGCGACAGGCTGGGGGGTCCCTGGGGTCCCCTCTTCACCAGCAGCCTTTTAAATGCAGATGCAGGCCTGGCCTTGAGACCGAGCTGCCTGGCGCTGGGGAGCAGGCGGTTGTCCCAGCACTGGCCTGGTTAGGAAAGGCCAGCAGCACCCAGCAGGATGCAGCCACCCCCAGATGCCTGGGCTCTGCCTTGCTCCGTGGTGGGGCAGCTGCCACCCTCCAGCTCTTTCAGATTCTGCCTGTGCTTCCTCCCTTGCCAAATATTTAACTAATTAACTGGGCCCGCAGGCCCCTGTTTACGCAGCTTGTAGTTGAGCCAAGAAAGACTCCTGGCTGCCTCAAGAGTAAAGATGGTGCAAACTGCAAACGGGACCCCCAGGCACAAAACTCAGCCCCTCCCAGAAGGGCTGGGGCAGCTGGGCTGCTCCCTCTGCTACCGTGCACAGCCCCCAGCTGAGTCCAGCCCTGTTCCATGGAGCACACGCAGCCCCCAGGACCTGGGGCTTTCCCCTGGGAGAGCCCCCCCCGCACCTCTAAGGGTGACACAGACACTGGCATCATTCCCCTGTACCAGGTGCCCACGCTTTGCCTGCAGCCCCCTTTGCTCCTGGCTCTGCTGCCCTCTGAAACCTGGTTTTCCTGGTGTCTTTCACTCCCCTCTCCACAGCCCAAGGATCTCCAAATTCCTCTGCAGCATCAGAAAGGCTGGGGCAGCCTGGAGCCAGGGCAGGAGGGGGGCACTACCCAACTGCCCCCCATACTCTTGGCTGAGTGAGTGGAGTATTCCCAGCACTGGAAGGTCAGGAGCTCTGAAAGGCAATGCAAACGGTGCCGGTGCAGTTCCCTCTCTCCAAGAGGTGGAGCCTGGATGCAGGGGCAGCCCCAGGGGCAGGATGCTGGTCCCATCCATGCTCACCCAGCGGGCACGGGTGCCAGAGCAAGAGCTTGCGATCCCAACCCCCCCGAGCTGTGCCCAGGGGCAGAGAGAGCAGCAGGGGCTGAACTGGGGGGGTTGCAGAGGGCACCGTGCCGAGGGGGGGACCACGCGGCACAGCTCAGGGTCTGGGCAGGCTGTGAGGCCAGAGACAGTGTGACAAACAGCCAGAGGCAGCGCCTGCCTCCTGCCCTCATTAAATCACCCCTAACGAGCTCAGCACTGAGCCCTGGGGCCCAGCTGGACTCAGAGCTGGTCATTACTGCTGACAAGGACCTGTCAAAGTGGGAGATGCAGGGTGTGTGTCCCATGAACAGCACAGCCAGTGGGGCACACTGGGGGGAACACAGTGATGGGGACGTGTTCCCCCCCACCCCTCGCCAGTTCCCCTCAGGCCTTTCCCTCCAAGAATTCCCCAGGTGCCAGCGCAGGATGGTCCCCATCCGCTCACCTGTGTTGCTGCCTGGGGACAGGGTGAGGCTCAAGGTGCACGGAGCTGTGTGAGGACCTCTTGGCAGCACCACTGGGGCCAAAGGGAGCCTGGGGAACGAAGGGGCACAAGGAGAGAGCGCAGGCAGCACCCAAGAGAGAGAAGCACTGGGTTGAAGGGAAACGCTCATGGCAGGGCACTGATCCACTGTGGAAGGGAGCTGCGGACAGGAGGGCAGGGCTGTGGGACAGGACTGGATTCCCCTTCAAGCCTCTCTCCCAGGAGAGAGCAGGAGAGATGGAAAAGGACGACGAGCACAGCCTCCCCCATCGCTCGAATCCCTGCGCAGAGCTGCTTCTTCCCGGGAGCACCCTGGCACAGATAAGGAGCCCCAGTGATCCCCAGGGCACGTTTAATCTGGGACAGGACAGTTATTGGATAAATACCATGAATATGTAAATTGCATTTATGCTGATATATAGCTGGGGGGGGGGCAGGTGGGGAGGGGAGAGCGTTTAGTTTAGTTTAATGCATTTATTTCCCTGCCTGAAGATGGAGAACAATCTCCGAGCGCTGCATCTGCCAAGCCAGGGATGATTCAGGCAGAGCCACGCAGACAGGAGCACCCCGGGGCCAGGCTGGGGGTGAGGGGCTGCACCCGTGGGGACAAGAGGTGGGCAAGGTGTGGGTGCAGCACCTGGACACATCCACCTCCCGCTGCACCCCCTGGGGCTCAGTGTCCTGGCGGGCACCCCACAAGGGGTGCTCAGGAGGGAGGTGCCCCCATCCCCTCCACACCAGTGCTGCTCTCCTGGGATGATGTATGGATCCAGCTCAAGACCAGTGGTATTTCAATTAATTTCTGGGCCTTGCAAAGACTCCTGACCTTTCACAAGATGCAGAGAGAAATTGAGGTGATTAATCTGGCAGGTCAGGGTGGCTCCTCCGCTCTGACATTCCCTGTGTCTTACATGGCATGGGGTGGGTGGCAGATCCTTTGCATAAACCTGCAGGGTGTTTAGCATCGAGATGCTGAACGTCCCCCCTGCCAGCAGAGTCACAGCCCCACGCTGCAATCAGCTGGGTCACCGTGGCCCACCAGAAAAACGTGAGCAAGAGCAAGCCCTAAACTTCTGCTCAGCAGCTGGTGGGTGCCCACCACGGTGGCACTGGAGCACGTGTTCCCCTGAGCGCCCGCAGCACGCAACCAGCAGCCCTCGTGGCTGCACAGGGTGGTCCAAGGCCACCCTGCATCACTCATCCTCCTGCAGCACCCTCAGCCCTTTGCCCACCAGGTGCAACCGCCTCTCCCCACCTCTGCTTGCCCCTCACACCTTTCTCACCAAGGTAGCTGCACCCCTCCAGGGAAGGGGGAGGACGGAGGGAGGGGACCTGGGTAGCCAGGACATGGTGGAGCTGGGAAGGGGGGGGAAGAGATTCACCTCTTAATTTCCTGTTAACTGCTGATCAATCCAATTAAGATCCTGCATGTTATGAAGGCCATCTGCTTGGTGGGGCTGGGAGCTCCCTCCCCATCCCAAAAGATGTGCCATCCTGCACAGCTGCTGGAGAAATCCATGAGCACCGGCAGGGAAGGGGTCTGGGAATGGCAGCTGATGAAAGGGGTTTTACCCGATTTTCCAGATGACTCTAATTAAATTGTTCTCTTAGCTGTTAAATTAGCCGGAGCCCTCCCCCCTTCCCTGGGTGGTTCCCCCACCTTCCCCTCCCTACTTTTCAGATGGAGCAAATCAGCTTCCAGCCCCCCTCCTTTTCCCCCCCCCCTCAGGGCTCTGCAAATAAATACATAGACAGTCCCAGTAAAATTAACCATATGAGGAGCTGCAAATGAGGTGGAAAATTTTAATGGTTCGGCATTTAAAAGCTGTCTGACAGGAGGCAGGGACGTGAGCGAGCAGGGAGGAAACAGTCCTGGGAGCTGAGCGTTGGCCCCCCCTCCTGCCCACCCCCACCCCGTTTCCATTATTCTCCGCTGGCGATGGAGGTGCTGGGGCTGGGGGGGGGGTGTCCAGCGTAGGGACGGAGCCTCCGCGACCCCCGCGACCGCCCCCCTCGGCCTCTTGCGGTGCAGCGCGGCCGGGCAGGGGTTAACGGGGCCGGGGGGGGACAGGGCGAGACCGGGGCTGCGGGGGGCTCCGGACCTGAAGGGGGAGGGGTGCGCACGGGGTCCCTGCAGAGCCCACCTCCCCATCTCCCGGTGGTTCTGCAGGAGCGGGAGGGGGGGCTGGGGGACCCCTCCCCTGGGGGACCCCTCCCCACGGGGCGGGGGCCGTGGGGGCAGCACCACGGGGGTTGCGCTCGGGGGGGGGGGGGGGGGGGGGCGTGCAGGGTGGGCGTTTGCCCTCGAATCCCCCCCCTCCCAAGGGGGGGGCCCGGCCGGGAATATTCATTGCGGTAGCAGCGGGTGACAAGGACGGAGCTGCGGGGGGCGTGGAGGGGGGGGCGCTGCCCCTCGAGGCACCTCCAGGGGGCGCGGCTCCCGCAGCGCCTCATTTGCATAACTTTGCATGCGGGGCGGGCAGCAGCGCCCCCGCGCGGTCCGTACCGGCCCCGCAGCCTCCGTTACCGCGAGGGCCCCGGCTCGGGGCTCCCCCCGCCGCCCTCCAAGGACTCGTCCTGTCCCCGGGCACCGGCACCTGTCGCCTGCGGCCCCTGCTCGGGCCCCGCCGGGCCCCGCGCCAGCCCCGCGCCCTCGGCGGGCGGGGTGGGGGGGCTGGAGGTGGGCGCACACGGACAGACAGACAGACAGACACGCGCACACACAGACAGGGGTGCACGCACACGTGTGCACACACAACCACATAGAGACTCATGCACGCAAGCACGCGTGCACACACACCGTGGGAGCACACACACGGACACACGTGTACACGCAGACACGCACACACATGTACACAGACACAGGTGCACACACGCGTGCACACACAGATGCAGGTGCACACACACAGACACATACATACACACAGAGACAGATGGAGGTACATGCACACGTGCACGCACACAGACACGAGTGCACACACATGCACACACACAGATACAGGTGCACACACACTTGCACAGATGCATGCACATGCACACACACAGAGACCGACGCAGGTGCAAACACATGCACACACAGACACATGTGCATGCACATGTGCACACACATGCACACTCAGACACAGGTGTGCACACACAGACACAGGTGCACACACACGTGCACACACAGATACAGGTGTGCACACATGCACACAGACACACGTGCACACACAGAGACACAAGTGCACACACATGCACACACTTGCACACACATGTGCACACACATGCACACACAAACACAGGTGCACACACATGCATACATGCACACACAGACACACATGCAGAGACCGATGCAGGTGCACACACATATGCACACACAGATGCACACACACAGACACAGGTGCACACACACACGCACACACAGAGACACAAGTGCACACACATGCACACACTTGCACACATATGTGCACACACTTGCACACACACGCACACACAAACACAGGTGCACACACATACATACATGCACACACAGACACACATGCAAAGACCGATGCAGGTGCACACACACATGCACACACACACACAGATGCACACACACAGACACAGGTGCACACACACACGTGGACACAGAGACACAAGTGCACACACATGCACACACACGTGCACACACACGCACACACAGAGACACAAGTGCACACACATGCACACACTTGCACACATATGTGCACACACTTGCACACACATGCACACACACAGGTGCACACACATACATACATGCACACACAGACACACATGCAGAGACCGATGCAGGTGCACACACACATATGCACACACACAGACACAGGTGCACACACACAAGTGCACACACATGCACACACAGAGACACAAGTGTACACACTTGCACACACATGCACGCACACTTGCACACGCATGCACACACAGAGACAGGTGCATGCCCACGTGCACATCCAGAGAACGCAGGTGCACACACACGCGCACACACACGCACAGACACAGCCACAGGTGTACACACACACACGTACTTGCACGCACACGCAGACAGACACAGGTGCACACAGATACTCGCACACACGAGGCCAGGCGGGCACTGCACGCGCTGCCACCCCAAAGCAGGGCAGCATCCGGGCCCCCGGCCGCCCCGCAGGGCCCCCCCCCCCCCCCCCCAGGAAATCCAGACCAGGCAGAGCTCGGAGCGGGAGCAGCCGTGTATTGCCAAAGTTGCCAAAGCACAGGATTGCACAGCCCGGAGCAGCAGGAACCCCCGAGGCAGCCAGCACCCACCCCCTCAGGCAAGGGGGGGTGCTGCGTGGCCTCCAAAGCAAGTCTGGGGGTGCCCCCTCCTTGCACCCAGTCTCTCTGAAGGGACCAAAAAATCCCCACGGGGGAAACAGCCCGAGGGGCACCTCCCACACCCCTCACCTGCTCCGGTCCTGGCGGACACGGTCCCCACCGGACAGCCCAGTGCTGCAGGAGTCAGGATCAGGGGTGCCTGCCACCCCCTTCCCTGCCCAGCTCCAGCAGCTCGAATCCATCCATCCCCTGCCTGAGGGTCCTGGGACACAGCCCCCACTCAGATCTCCTGCAGAAAGTCCACGGGGAAGAGCCCCACTTTGCGGCCGGTGAAGACTTTCACGTAACCGTTCACCTCCTCTCCCTTCTGCACCACGATCTGGGGGGCGAGAGGGGTGCAGGTGAGGCCTCCAGGGCCCCGGGGGAGCAGCCCCAGGCGGGGGGGGGGGTGTCTCATCCAAGGGGCTGGGGGAGGTGGGTGGGTTGGGGTCCCAGAGGGAGGCTGGGGCAGGGATGGTGGTGGGGATGGGAGAACCACAGGCTGATCCTGCCTCACCTGATCCTTCTTGAGCGTGATCTGCCCGATCTCCCGGTTGCCCACAAAGGAGCGCGTCACCTTGTGCACCCGCTCACCTGCCCGCACCCGGATAATGAAGTTTGGAGGGAAGTAGCCAACTTTTTCACCGATCTTCCCCTGAAAGGAATGAGCAGATGGGCACGAGATGGGGGGTTGGAGCCAATCCGTAGAGCCCCCAGACTCCCTCACGACAACCAGCCTGCAGGGTGTGGGCTGGCATCAGAACAACAGCAGATTTAGGGGGCTGTTGACCCCCTTACAGTGCAATTTGTGCTCCCAGCTGACCTCTCCCTTTGCTTTAAGTTCTGCTTCCTTCCCCGCCTTACCCGCCACCACTCCTCATTGGAGTCGTCAACCACCGTGATCTTCTCCCCCGGCCTGGAAAGGAAAGGCTCAGTGTGAGGGGGGCAAGGACCACCCTCCCAACCATGGGAAACCCTGAAGCTGGCAAGGAAAATTCAAATTCCAGAGCCCTGTGTCAGCAGAGGGTAAGGAATGCGCACAGGGACGGAGGGGTCTTGGACGTGAACAGCTCAGCCTTGAGTCTGGGGTGCAAGAAGTCAGTGGAACCACATCAAGACAAACACCAGCAGTGTTTCTGCCCTCCTTCGTTCACTCACAGACCCCTGCGGCTCATGACAGCCTCATTGTTGAGGTGAAGACTTCTCCCCCTCCCCACTGGACACCCTATTTCCTTCCCCCCACCCCACTACGTGGCTGAGAACTCACGGGAAATCCAGGTCATCTTTCTCCAGGGCTTTGAAGCGATAAAGTGCCACAAAATAGTGAGACTGTGGAAAGCCACCACGAATTCCTGGCTGTGGCTTCTTGTTCTAGGGGAAGAGGGAAGAGGGGTTCAGGGCCCCAGAGAGGCTGAGGACAGCTCTGGAGAGCCCAGCAGGGAGATCGATCCTTGTAGCCTCTGCCCCTGCTGCTCCAAGGGGGCTTTGGGGTGTAGGGTGAAGATGACAGCTACCTTGTCATCTGTTGGGCTCTTCTCAGTCTTCTTGTCCCCTTCAGAGGTGCCTGGAAATGGGGTGAGTGGGGGTTACATCTCTACTGGTGCTGCCCCCCTGCCCCGGGACCAGTGCCCTCCCAAGGATCTCCTGTACCCAGGTTAATAAGGGGGAGCACAGAGAGACCCCAGGGTGAAAACCTGAACTGAAGCCACCCTTTCTGCAGAGCAAAACCCACCCCAGTGGGCCCCCCATCAGGCTCCGTGCTCGTGGCTGGAGCTCAGCCTCCCCCAGTTCCTTGGCCTCCCCATGCCCGCCGCTCTCACCGCCTGCGGTTTTGCCCTCTGCTGGCTTCGTGGCTTCTGGTTCCTCATCCATCATCGCAGCCAAAGGCTGCAAGGTAAGAGCTGTCAGTGGATGCAGAGCGGGCAGGGGGGGTGGCACTGGGGTGCAGGCTGTGGTGCCAGGACACCGAGTCTGCACTCACGTTTTTCTTGTCATCCTGCCCTTTCTTGCGCTCCTTGTTGGCCATGATGACCCCTGTCCGCAGGGTCTCGAACACAGGGTCGCTCCTGTTGGCTGCTGCTGGGGCACAGGGGTGGGGGAGAGGGGTTCAGGTACAGGACGGGAGGAGATGGGGCACCCCAGGATGGGGACAACACTTACAGAGCAGGTCCTTGACGCCTTGCTGGTCACTGTAGAGGGGGGAGCTGTACGCCCGGCGAAACCCCGGGGGCTGGAAGGAAAGAGGAGTTCAGAGCATCACCCACCACCCAGACCCATGGGCCCTGTCGTCACAGCTGGGGGGGGGGGGGGGAGCAGGGGGATGCAGGGGACCCAGGGGGTGACCACCCAGCAGGGGGGTGGTGCCTGGTTCCCCCCTCGGAGCTGGGTCCTGCCCACAGGGGCCAGGCCGGCCGCTCCCTGACGCCTTGGCTTTGGTCTTCCCCGTGAGGAGATGCCCCGAGGCCAGGGCTGGTGGGACCACTCACGATTTTGCCGAAGCAGCGCTGCATCTCCACGTACGTCTGGCAGTGGTGGTGGATGTTGGTTTTGCAGTTCTTGCACCTCAGGCCAAATTTGTTGTTGACTGGTGGCGGGGTGGAAAGGAGAGGCAATGTGACACTGCAGCTGGGCTGGAGCCCTCGCCAGGCTTGGCCCCCAGCCCCAACACCCTCAGGACTCACGGACAATCATGCGGGCACAAACATCACAGAACTTGGGCTTTTTGAAGTAATGATCTTTGAACTTGTGGGGTTTGTCGTTGACAAGTTTCTGAGGCTCGGGAGGGGGCTCAGGCTCCTCCTCCTCTTCCTCCTCTTCCTCCTCCTCATAGATGTAGTAGATGGGTCCCCCTGAGGGGCTGACCAGCTCCCCATTGGGCTGAGGCTCTGGCGCTGTCTCCTCCTTGGGTTTTCGCTGGAAAAGTTGCTTCAGCTTCTGCAGCTGTTGGGGCAGGAGAGAAGGAATTGCAGTGCCTGGCTCCCGGCCCCTTTGCTCTGACCTAGGGACTCCTCATCCCTGAGTGGGAAGAGACCCCAGGCACGTGGGGTAGAAATTTTGTGAGGACGGGGACCCTTTCTTCGGGCCCCGTGAAGTCCACACCAAAGGAGAAGCTGTGACTCCTGGGGGAATGGCCACCCAGTGTCCTGCTGGATCCCACCAGGCATCCTTGGACCCAACAAAGATTCCTGGGGCTGAGGCACAATGTCAGAAAGTTGGCTTCCCCCATAAAGCTGCCCTGCGGGCACCCACTTACCCGGCTCTTGGGTTTCCCACCTGAAGCAGGTGAAGCTGGTGGCTCTGGCACTTCCTTCTCTGTCATGCTACGAGGGGAAAAGAGACATCACGTTGGCCGGGGCTGCTCCGGTTGCAGGTGCCCAGCCGGGGCAGGAAAGGGATGGATGGGAAGCATCTCCCGAGGCTCTGCCTCAGCAGCACCACCTCCAGCCGCCACGCCTGCAGCTCCTGCCCCAGCAAGGGCCACTTCTGCCGCAGGTGAGGCCCAGGGTGCTGCTGGGCCCTCCTGCGCAGGCTGGAGACGTGAGCTGCTTGCACAGTGGTGCCAAGTGCTGTGAGCCAGACCCTGGGCTACCTGGGTACAGTCCAGACATCTCCACTCTACTATTAAAGCACAAATTGTGCCACTCTTGCCCCCCAGGACAAGCGAGCCCATGGCGCTGTCTGGCATCACCGCACGGCCCTGCTTTGTCCCCCACAGAAGCCCACGGGTACACGATCTGCTCCTGCATCCCCCCAAACCTGCCTGATTCCACCTTCACCTGCCCTATTCCACCTTCACCTGCCCGATTCCACCTTCACCTGCCAGCCATCCCCAGAGCCCTTCTCCACAGACATCCCTATTTTGGGTGAAACTCAACACGAGCTCCCTCCGTGCCCCCGTGGAAACCAACCAGGATGACCAGAAGGGAAACCGTGATGGGGGCCTGGGGGGGGGCGTGTGGGGCGAGGGCTGTGGCAGAAGCAAAGAGCCCTTGGGGTCTCACAGCAACGTTGGGGCGAGCGGGAGCCCCGGGGTCAGTGGCCACGATGAGGGGAAGCCACGCAAGGAAACTTACTCTGTCCTTGGAGCTCTCGTCCTGCGCTGAAAACCCCCACCAAGGGTGGCGGCCGCGGGGGACCCTGTCGGGTGCGGAGCCCCCAGCCCTCCGTGCCGGGTGCGCAGGCCCCAGTCCTTGGAGAGCACGAGTGACAGCCCAGAGGGGAACCGACAGCTGAGCGCCGGCGGAGGCTGACGCTGGGAAATTGGAGCTCAGGGATGAGCCAGGAGGGGAGCGGGCGCAGAGGAGCCGCTGGCTATTTGCGTTAGTGGGTTGCTGGGCGTGCCAGAGACCCACCCACCCCCTGGCACGGGGCAGCCACAGAGCTGGGCACACCGAGTGCTCCAGCCTCGACGTCTCCTTTGCTCTTGCTTTTGAGTTCCCTGCAGCCGGGAGGGGAAAAGGAAAAAGAGTGAGAGCAGTGGGGTCTCTCGTGGGGCAGCTCCCGTGGCTGCCCAGTACCCTCCGGCAGCGAATCCTGCTGCTCTGCTCTCCACCGATGCTCTGAGCCACGGAGCACGGAGCTGGGGACCCCACTGCCGCCCCGCAGTGGGTGCCAGGTCCCTGTGGCTGGACAGGCACCCCAGTGCCACAGTCCCTGCGTCCCTGCCAGGCTGTGGGTGTCACTCTGGCAGGAGTTTGCACCTTCCAGGCCGCCCTTACCTCTTCCATCCAAACCTGGGTCCAGGTGCTGCGTGGCAACGTCACGGTGAGAGTGCCAGCCCAGCTCCTGCACCCACAGGGCAGGAGGTGGGTGCAGGAGGACGCAGTGACACCTGCACATATTGACTCAAGGGCTCTTTCCCTGTAATCAGGAGGAATACATGGTTTCCTGGCAGGGGATACAGCTGGGGACACCCCCATTCTTGCCACTGCACAGCTGCACGGGGCCAGCAGCTGGGAAAAGGGGCCACGAATATCTGATGGGTGGGACCAGCCCCGGGACAAAGTGCTCGATGCTCCTCTCCCAGTCTGGCCAAGCCACGAGCTCGCAGCCAAGATCAGGGCAGGAACACATCCTCCTGGGAGTGCCCCTTCTGTCTCACCCCAAAGAGGGGGCACAGACAGCCCTTAGCGCTGGTACTGGCAGAGAACGGGAAAGCAGCGTTAAACTGATGGACAAGTTTTCTTTTTATATTTAAAAACAACCCCCCAAATAAAATAAAACAAAAATAACCCCCCTCCCCCAAATAATAATCAGATTAAATAAAATGTGCAGTGAACATACCAATCAACACCTGTATGTGCGGTTCAACACAGTGCTTAACAAAACAATATACACAGGGTAAGGTGGGCGGGCACGGGCATCACTCCAAAAATAATAATAATAATAATAATAATAAAAAAAATCAATTTCTTGTCTCTTAATTATGTCCATATAAATATATCCAGGAAGGAGGGTGAGAGGAAGGGAGGGCAGAAAGGAATAGAGAAGGCAGAGGGAAGTGCCCGCAGTCCAGTGTGCTCTGTGCCCACGCGTGAGCCCTACTGTGAGCTGGCGCGCTCCAGCACCCGCAAGTCATAGTTCTTTTTGGCCACGCGCAGCTTGAAGCGGCTGAGGGAGTTGTTGAGGCGCAGGGAGGCGTTCTGGGCAGCCAGGGGGCTGGGGAACACGGCCACGATGGTGTATAAGGCAGCAAGGTCACCGTGCCTGCCGTTCTCTGGAGTCCCGCCGCTCTCCCCGCTGGCCCCATCCCCACGGCGCCCCTGAGTCTCTTTGAGCCACTGGATTTTGGCACCAGCCATGGCGAGCTGGGTGAAGAGCTTGTCAGCCTCTGTCCGTGTGATGCCCTCGGGCAGGTCTGTCACCTCCAGCACTCGGCCCAGCACTGCAGTGGGAAGACACAGCCTGTCAGCAGCGGCAGATTCTCGGGTGGCAACGGCGCAGCCAGAGCTGATGCGTGGGCTCCTCCCCAGCTCTGGGGGTGGAACAGGCACCTCTGCTTTGCCCACGAAAGCAGCCCTTTGGCTAAGCTGCCCCCACACTAGGAATGTATTTTTTTAAGCCAGTCACTTCTCTCCCCCTCACACTGCCCCAACCATTCTGGTCCCTGCAGTGCCCCATCCTCATCCCTTCTCAAGCCCACACCCTGAGCCCTACGTCGCCTGCTTCAAGAAGACATCGGTACTTCCCATTTGCCCAGTGCTCCAGTAACACCAAGTCCTCCTTGATTCCTTTGGCTGGACTTGGCTTTTCATCTGGGGCATTCCCAGGTGCCCTGCCCTGTCTTCCCACCCTGGAAATCAGGACTGGGAGCTCACTCAGCTCTCCTGCCCTCTGTTCCTGGAAGGGAGGAAGACCGGCTGCGCCCACGGATGCAGATCCTGAACGTCACCCACGGGGAGGACCCCCTTGTGTGCCCAGGCCAGCGTCACGCTAACCTCTTCGCCTCTGCTCTGTGGTACCCAAACACTTCTGCAGCCTCCTGGCTCCAGCCCTGGCTTTTGGGCTTAGCAGAGGGCCGGCTGAATGGATTCTTTGCTAATATTAACACGGCACGTAATGAACTTGCTGCGGCGGGGAGGGGGGCAGCTCTCCAGCCAGCAGCTCTTAAAGGGCCCCCCGCACCCAGCTGCTGCTGTTGGGAGCGACACGGAGGTGACAGGGGGTGCAAGTCTGAAGCATCCAGAGAGACGGTGAAGACCACCTTTCCTTCCAGGCTGTCTGGCTCACGTCCAAGCAGCAAGTCTTGTCTTGCTGTTGGGAGAAGCCAGACACGTGCCCCTCCTTCCCTCCCTGATGACCAAGCGGAGTATTCCCAGGGTGAGGAGTTCCTTCCCCTTTGGAGAGAAATGATCCACTGGGGTGGAATCCTCGTGGCCACCCCTGGAAGATCTCAAGGCCCTTTACAAGGATGAGGGCTCTGCAGCTCTGGCCCCACTAGGAAACAGAAGCATGGAAGAGAAGGGGTACTTGGGAAGACAATGGTGGGAACAAGATCTCAGGGGTCTGGACACTCACTTTCTGTTGACAAAGAGGAATCAAATTCTAGGACTTCTGCCAGCTTCACCTGCTCCATCTTTTCAGTCCTCACAGAGGCAGGAACAGGGCCCAGGTGTCCTGGTGCTGATCACTGACTCTCCAGCAATTTCTCCCCTCTCCTCCTCAAAAGCTTTGCTCAGTACAGGCAGCGTTTACGGGGTTCCTGAGCAACCCCTGTCCTCCCTTCTCCCGAAGGGCACAGCTGACTGGGACTGGTTCTGCTCCCCCCGAGCCTCGTGGGGCTGTTTGTGTGTGGGGGAGGTGGCAGCAGGCAGGAACTGTTCTCCACACCACCCCTCACCCCCCATAACGGGTTCTGTGGGAAGAGATGGCATCTGGTGTCTCTGCCTGCTATGCCCAGGCAGTGGGGAGCAGTCAGAGGACAGAGGGGAACTGTCTTGAGGAAGGTCACTTGCCTACATCACTTGTCCCAAGGTCAGTGGATGCTGACTTGAGGGCCTGTCTCTTGCTCCGGTTTCCGTGTTTCATTCCAGTCTGTCCCTTAAAGAATAAAAACAGTAGTGTGTCACCTGAGGAGACACCGTGGCCTCACAGTGCCCACAGAGCATCCTGGAAGTGGGAGAGGAAGACCAAACTTGACTAGGCTGTGGCTGTGAAGGGGAATAAAGACACCTTGATGAACCTTGCACCCTCTGGAACCTCTGAGGTGACACCATGCTTGGGTAAGACAGATGAGACCAAGGCACCACCACGGTTCCAAGACACTCAAAGGACTTGGGGTTGACACTGCTCCCTGGAAGCAGGATAAAATCTTAGCCCAGTGGCAGGCTTTAGGGAGAAACATTTATAATGGGAGCTCTGCTGGATGGATGGAAAGAGCAGGGGGCAGGCAGCCTGCCACCTAATCAAGGGGTGCCCAGTTACAGGGCAGGGTGTGAGACTCCCTCCTGGGCCCTGCTGGAAGAGGGGCTGTCTAGGGGAAGAGTGGGTGGTCTTGCTCTGCTCCCAGGACAGCGAATGGGTAGGTGGGTGGGGGTGTGGCCCAACTGTACCTGGTGTGCACTGTAGTTGGGCTGGTTGTGGAGCAGTGGTGGGGGACAGATAGACAGGTTATACTGCAGGGGCTGGCCCAGCAGTGAGTAACGCCCATCACCTGCAAAAAGGACACAAATGTTCGTAGGGGTCCCAAGAAACCACAGGAAACACCCAGCCCTGTGCTCTCCCCACTCCTTCCCCTTACCTTGTGTCGGGCCCATGGGCCGGGGGAACTGTGTGAGGACAGGGAGGGGGCTCAGCCCCGTGCAGACACTGTTGAGGTTGGTGACAGGAGACGGTGTCGGGGACTGGGTGGGGGATGTGATGGGGCTGTTCAGCTGGGTGCTGGCCTGGGGGAGGGAAAGTGTTAGGCAGCCCCAGTGCTTGTCACCAGCCCTGCCTCCAGGGGATGAGCCCCCACCCCAGCTCCCAGCCCATCAGGACAGCCCTGGATGCTGGGGCCCTCCCTGCTCCCCAAAAGACGAGCTGCCTTCTCTCCAGTCCTCTCGGTACCTGAGCACTGGTGTCTGGGTTGTAGAGGTCTCCTGGCTTCTGCCCCCGCTGGTCCAGGCTGTAGTACTTACAGTGGCTCCACTGCACCACAGGGGGGTTCTGGGGGGCCTGGGGGCCATTGGGTACATTCAGCTGCATCACAACCACGCCAGGGCCTGACGGAGACACCCCTGGGAAGAGATGACAGGAGCAATATTGCCCAGGCTCTACGCACTGCTGCTGCTGTGGGACAAGAGGCAGTCTGTCCATCTGTGCAACTCTGCACTCCTCCCTACAACATCCCCCCCCCCTCTCCTCTGCCACTCCTGCCTGCCCAGGTGAGCTGAAAAAAGGCCCCACCAAGAGCCAGTCAGGATCCCTCCCTGACATCACAGCCTTCATCAGAGAGTGGTGACTTTTAATCCAGGAAAAATACAAGCAGAGGGGACAAGTGACCTCTCTGAGCATCACAGCAAAACTTTGGGCAAAGGGTCTCATCCTGGAGCCTGGTGCAGAGCTCGAGTATCCTGGTTTCAGTTCTTGCACCTATTCTCACTTCCCAGCAGCTGGGACACAGGAATCCCGACGCTCCTCTCCACAGTGCTCCCTGTTCCCAGGAGTGTCCCTGCTGACACTAAGCCGTGCTGCCAGCAGATGGAGTCTGCAAACCACAGCAGCTCCCTCTGCCCGCTCACCGTGGCAACGAGATGCCAGGCACAGGCTGGCACCAGCCTGAAGCAAAGCTGCCGTGCCACATCCCAGTAACTCCCAGCGGGCTGTGGGATGGGTAAGACTAAGGAAACCCGTTGCACAGAAGCCACCAGACTTGGCTGCAGCCCCTACAAAAGCTGATCCAACGCGTGCAGGATCAGTGCCAACGCCGACCCCTCTTACCTGAATACTGCTGCTGCATCTGCGGCGGGCTGCAGGGTGATGGGGACTGTGGCATCTGATACTGCTCAGAGCCAGGTGGCTGAAGGAACCCCACGGAAGGGCTGTGAAGCAGAGAGTGCTCTGGTGAGGGGATGGGGAGATACAGCCTACCCAGCTGTGCAGGCGACCACCGCCTCCCGCGGCCTCTGGGGAAGCACCGCACGCCGCAGGACAGCCGTGCCCAGCAAGTGCCAACTATGGGAGCTACGACTGGGCAAGCTCAAGGCATGACCAGCACCTCTGGGCCCCAGCCACCTGCCCTGCAGGAGGCAGGGTGCCCACGTCCTTTCAGCAGGAGCCCTTTCTCCCCAGCGCAGAGCAGAGATACAGAAGCTTTACCTGGAGCCGTTCTGCTGGGCAGTTGGGATGACGCTGTAGTAGATGGGAACCCCCCCAGCCTGAAGGCCCCCCTGCACAGACTGGCTGGCTGGCACAAGCACTGGCTGCTGGAAGGGCTGCTGGACCACGCTCTGAGACTCATTGGCCACAGGAACCTGTGCGGGGAGGAAAGCAGCAGCCCTATGGAATGACACGGAACACAGAGCAGGAGCAGGGAGAGCTGGACACCCGTGAGGTCCATACGAGGCAGAACAGATGCCAGATTGCTGTCCACTGCAGCCCAGAGTGATTTTGCCCCCCATAAGGGTGACCCCTCTCAGCTCTTCCACAAATGCAATGAGCTGCACTCAGTCCTCCTCCTCAAGATATGTCCCCCACAGATTCAGATGTGGATGTGCCCTCCCCTGGCTGGCAAGCACACGCTGTCTTCTCAAGAGAAGTCTCCATCTTTGGCTCCATCACCCAGAAACAGGGCACTTCCTGCAAGGCCTGCACAGCTGGGACCCCCTTCCCAGCAGCCCCTCACCGGAGAGCAACTGATGCCTACCTGGTACGAAGGCAGTGGAGTGTACTGGACCATCAGGCCTTGCATCTGGCTCCCCATCCCGCTCCTCTGGCTGCTGAGAAGACCAGGGGGCTGTGCCTGCTGCACTCCCATCACACTCTGCATCTGCCCCCCCATGCTGTTCCTCTGGCTGTTGAGGAGCCCGGGGGGCTGTGCCTGCTGCACTCCCATTACACCTTGGTACGTTTGCTGCTGGTTGGACATCATTGGCTGTAAACCTGTCAGAAGAGAGTTTAAATGGAGCAGCTTCCCAGCTGGCCAAAGGAAACAGACTGAGACTTGGCATCTGTGGGCTCAAATCCTGCTTTGCCCCATCTCTTGCTGAAGGGTGGAAAAAAGGGCTGCCCTTACAGCAGATATGAAAAGACGTGAAGGGAAGCTCCTGGCTTTAAATCCACCTTGCTGCACCTCAGTGTCTGGTACACGCTGAGAGGGAGGGGGAAGACTAGAACAGCCCTTGCAGCCAGGCCAGGTTTCAACTTTCCTCTGCACTCTATATATAGTCAGCAAGTTCAGCAAAGCGTGGCAGACAGGGAAGAGTGGCCTGGCCTGAGACAGTGCACGGGAGGTCCTTAAGAGCCAACAAGAGTAGCAGGAAAGGGAAACGTGCCCCCTCTTCCCTTCTATGCCCCCTTACCAGGCTGCTGGGATTGCTGGGGGAGCTGCTGAGTGCGCTGGGAGCTGTAGGCCACTGGGTGACTGAGAGATCGGTATTGCTGGCTGGAGTTCGGGTACTGCCCAGGAGGGTAGTAAGAAACCTGAATCTATCAGAACCAAGAAAACACGATGGTGAGAACACAAGAGGGAGTGGGAACAAGAAAGCTGGTCCCCCAGGACCAGTTTTCTCTCTCACCTGGCCTGGCTTCTGTCGAAGGAAACCAACCAGGGCTTTGGCTCTGGCCAGATGATAGCTCCTCAGGGAACTGCAGCCCCTTCCCGCTCCTCCCAGCCTCCACATCCAAGCTTTTCCCAGCACAGTAGTGCAAGAGCACAGTAGGCACAATTCTCATCACAGCCCAGGGGAACAATCCCAGAGGTCATAATGCCCTGCAGGACCCCAAAGAGAACTTAGAGGTGTCAGCCCTGAATCTGGTCACTGTCCCTCCCCCAACACTACGAGCACGGAACGTCCAGAGGTGTCTCCGCATAAGTGCCTTGTGAGTAAGGGTGTGTGCTGCCCTGGAGCTTGGACCCCCGTGTACTCATCCATCACAAATGGATCACAAAAAATAGAAGGGATCTGCCCTCCAGGGACTGTTTTCTGGACTGCCCCCCAGCAGCCCCTTGCCTGGCAGCCTCGTGCCGAGGTGCAGAGCCCCTCCGGGCTCGCGCGTGTCCTTACTTGCTGGGGAGGCTGAATGTAGCTCTGGGGCTGCAGCACCTGCTGTGTGGGGGCCGTGTGCCCTGAGGCGGAGTAGCTGGAGGTGGGGATGGGCTGCCCAGGGGTTGTCATGATGAATCCTGTCTGCTGCGGATGCTGGGAGATGAGGGATGACTGGAACATAGCCGAGGAAGGATCCGGTGCTTCCGTAGAGCCCTGTCGGCTGAGGCTGATTTGCCCAAAGGGGTTGCTGAGTTCGTCGGCCTGCATTGGGGATAAGTGGGAAGGATGGAGGACACCAGCATGTAGGACACCAGCACGTAGGACACAGCTCTGCTGAGTAGACTGCAGACCCCTTCTCCCTACTCTGTGTGGAGGAGCTTGCCCAAGAAAGGTCCCCAGCAACGAGCCACAGACCAAGATCATTCTGCAGGACAGGGGGTAGGCACATGCGAGCTGCTCGAGGGGGGGGCCGAATGCTCAGCAGGCACAGGTGACATGCGGGGCCCCAAACAGGTAGGGGTGGCCCCAGCCCAGAGGCCGTGTCCCACGGGGTGCGCTGCACCCAAAAGACCCGGCGGACACAACACACGGAGTGACTGAGGGCACAGTGCAGCCACGGCCCCTGGACCCCAGCGCTGGGCACCAGCATCACTTCCCGGTGGAGCTCCGGGCTTGGCACTTGCTCTTTCCCAGGCTCTTGCCAAGATCAGTCACTCCAGCAGTGCTGGGCCACGGCGGGTCCCACAGCCTCGGGCACCCCACTGCCTTCACCTCACTGTGGCATGGAGCCTGCACGAACCCCAAACCCACTGGGTGCAGTGTCCACGACATACCTGATCAGCAAAAGCTCATACAACACAAACACAGCACATGAGAACAACAGAGACAGTGCAGAAGAGGAAATGGGGTTTATACCAAGTTGTACTGCTGGGGTGGAGAGACTGGCAAGAGGACTTGGGGGCAGGAGCTTGGAGAATACTGAACAGGCTGCAGCGCTGGGACCGGCTAAGACCAGCAGAGAAGGGAGTGGAGGAGAGAGATTTGGGTGGGAAAAGGGGGAGAAGGAAGGATAGGAGGAAGGAGAGAAAGAAGGAACAACAAGGTTAGTCAACTGAGCCAATTGCAAACACACAGAGAGGGGGCATTGCAGAGGGCTGGAAAGCATGGAGACCAGAAGGGGGGGAGCATTCATCTCTCTGTGAAGACACACAGCCCAGCCAGGTGCTTTGTGGAAGCTCGGGAAGGCTGACCATGTCTGCAAAGCAGCTCCTGCCTGGCAGGAACAGTGACACAAGTTCACAAAGGCCAGCTCTGGCCACCAGCAGCAGGAGAGCCACTTCCCCCCAGCACAACCTTCGTGTCTCTCCCTGTCCACTCGTGCGTGGCGCTGACTCCCAGCTCTCCCTGCCGTGCCGCTCGGCCCTTCCTGCTGGCAGTGTCTGCTCTTCACTCCTGACTCCTGCAGGGGCCCCTCTTGCTTTGTCACTGGGAGGCCCTGCTGGATGCCTGTTTATGGCAACACCTAACTCCAGCACCACACGCTGTGCTTTAGGTGCTGAGCCTGCACTGGATCGTTTATTTGATCATTTGATTTGTCCTTTGGTGAACCAGAAGGTGGATGGGGGTCAGCGCACTTCAGACCCTTCACCAACACTCAAACATACGAGCAAATGCTTCCAGGACCTAAACCAAACAGTGGAAAATAGGGAATACAACCCCAGCAAGACACAGTGATCCTGCACAAGCTCCAGAAGCCTACTGTGTGTTTGAACTCCTCACCCAGGGCACTGTGCTCTGTCCCACGCCAGCTGCAGCTCCAGACACTCCTGCTAATCTTAGTGCTGGACCCCTGCTACCTCAGGAGGCACCTCATCGGTGGAACTGTTTCCCTTGAGTCTCAGTATCCTCTGCAAACAGATCCAGAGCCCTGGAGGGGCCCAAGGACTACAAGCTCCCCTCACCCTCAAGCAGTTGGCAGCTGACAGCAAGGAGCTGCTCTTGTTATTTGCAGGAAAAGCTGTTCGAGGATGCTTGTTTCCTGCTCCCACCCCAGGCCACCAAAACCATTTAGAATCAGCCCAGATGGGAAGGAACCTTGGAAGATCATCTGATCCAACCTTTCATGGGAAAGGGAGCCTAGATTAGATTATCCAGCACCCTCCTGACCAGTCAAGACTTGAAAACCTCCAGTGTAACTTTGCTGCAGGAGACGTGAAGAGATGATGCACCAGGAAGGATCCCTATAAAACTTGCAGGCAGGCTGAGTTCCAGCACAGACACAACACTCTGCACAGGGCAGGATGGGAAGGTACAGAGGACACTGCCCACCCACAGTGCCCAGCTCTGCACCCACAGAAGGAGGCAGCTAGGGCTGGCTCCCACCCCTTTCCCCAGTCCCGCAGTGGACTGGGGCAGCTCTTGCGCTGTGGTTTTTAAACAGCCTCAGGAGCAGAACTCAGTATGCAGGAATAATAGCCATGAGTGCTTTCCAGAGGGTTCCATCCTCAGAAACAGCCCTGCAGGTTTGCTTGGGTTTAAGCAGGCAAGGGGCTGGAGAACACACCGAGGCACAGTTCCAGGTCTGCCGTGGGATTTCACTGGGGAGCTCAAACCCAAGGACCATTTGTGAAGTTCCCTCACCAGGAGGTCAAGTGGTTCTAGAACACAACCCTGACACACTGCAGAGGGCTACAGATCACTTGCCAGGGGGGTTGCTGGCCTGAGCACATAAAGAAGAGGCTGGCAAGCTGAGATGTTGCCCAGCATCGTACGTGCGAGTCCAGAGCACCCTGGGTGTGTGCTGGCTCTGCTTCTGCCTCCCTCCTGTGTGCTCAAGGAGCTCACCTGGACACCGTGCAGCAACTCACCTGGGATATCAGATGGTTACTCATGGCTGGCTGCTGCTGGGCTGCAGGTGGAAGTCCTTGGGGCTGTGGTGGTGGCTGTTGGGGTGGCTGTGGTTGAGGCTGCTGGGCTGTGCAGGGTAGGAGGCCACGGCTGGGCTGTGAAGAAGAGGACTGGCTGCATGCTTCAGGGGCACCCAGTACCAAACCTTGAACAGAGAAAGGCATGGCAGGGTTGGTACCTGGGAGAGAAAAACATCGATTCGTTGATGGGGAGGGCTGGGGGGAGATCCTGTCACCACCTCCTCTACTGCAGCCAGACTGGATTCTCTGATGTCCACGTGGGAGCTTCCCCAGGAAGCAGGGTGAGCAAGCCAAGTCACCTGTTTGCCTCTGCTTCGCAGCAAACCAAGGTGTTGACACCCCCAGTGATTGTACCCCTCACCTCTCCATGTCCGTGGGCACACACTAACCCTCCACAGCATCACCCTCTTCTCCTCCTGCCCATGCAGGGAAGACCAGGATGCAATTCTTGTTCCATGAGGTGCACAGCATGCTCTCTTCCCTGATCCCAGCCTAGCACCCTCATTCCACGTGGACAGACCACACAGTGGTCTCCACCCACAGCTCTTGGGGAGCTGCTGTTTGTGGGAACCTTCAACGCTGTTCAGAACTGCAGGAAAGCCAAAGGCCAACGCCAGGCTCACGTGATGAATCCAGGTGGCTTCTGCCCACAGGACAGTGCCTGCTTGGTGCAGATGCTGGCAGGGCTGGCACAGGGCAGTGACACCACATCTGTGCTGCAGCTGATTCTTTGAAGGGACGTGACCTTTGTCTCATCTGGAAAGCACCAGGCACAAGTCAAGGTCTTCTATAAATGCCAGAGGCCTTCTGATGGGAAGAGGAATTTAGCACCTGCCTGGTGGAGGGCTCTCCACCCCAGCACGAGGCAGAGATCACCAGAGAGGGAGCTGCCAGATGCACCCATGTCAGCTCAGCACCATAAACCAGTCTGTGGAAAGAAGCTGGAGAGCTGTTCCCAGCCACAGCTCAAGTCTGCAGCTGCGCATCGCCCCTGCCCTCAAGTGCTTGCCCAGAACAGAGACTGAGTGAGGGAATCCTATTTTGTGGGCACACAGGCCCAGCACCCACCCATCCTCTGAGTAAGAGGCTGGCAGGTGGCAGGCTGAAAGCAATTCCTTCCCATGGCAGGAAAAATAGTTCGGATGGAGCGCAATACACGCTGCAGGGCACCCAGCTGGGAAGAGCTCTCCTCAGTATTTCAGTCTTGCTTCCAGAAATAAAGGGCAGTGAAACTATTTCTTGATGCCCAGTAGCTGCTATTTAACTAATTCTGCCTCTGATCTGTTGCCTTTCATCAGCTAATCTTGAGGCACTCTGCTAAAGAGCTCTGTATCATCAGCCACATGGTGCCAGGCAGGAAATGTTTTGCTGACAGTTGCTCAGGGGCTGAATGTTGAGATGGGAAAAGAGCCCCAGAGTCTTGAGCACTTCCTCCCCCACAGAATAAACATGAGGATGTGGAGGGTGTGGGGTTTTTCTTTTTCTTTTTCCCCAAGTGAAAATTCCTGTGCTTCTCCCCCACCTCCCCAGGACACTTCTAATCACTTGCCATTATATAAAGCCTGGAGAGCAATTGGCTTCTCTTCCCAGGGGAGACCTGGAGGAAAAATACAGGAAGAGCAAAAAAGCAGATTGTCTCTTGCTCTGCTTTGCACATGGCTGGGCCAGATCTTCAAATAGCTGCTCCCATCAGTTGATGAATCAGTCCTGGAGGTGGTTGCAATAATCAGAATAAGTGCAGCCTGGAGCACAATGGAAATAAGGTCCCAAGAGATGGTGCAGACACCTTCAGACTTCAACATGAACGTGTGGTTTTTCAAAGCCAGCCTGGGTGCTGGAATAGCAGCCTGGCTGCCTTTTAGATCCATCCTTTTTATTTGAAAGGGTTCTCGTGGAGCAGTTTAATCATCCACAAGCACCAATCTGCCTCCCCTCCCCAGTAAAATGACAGCTCTTAAGCATGAGGGGACCTGCTGGTCACCAGTGAGGGTGGAGGAAGACAGACAGGGGACAGCACTGGCTCTTGCTCATTGACATTGCACAGCAATTGTAACCAGCTACCATATGGCTCCTCGGTTATCACTGGACCATTAAAATGAGAGCAAAGACCTGTGTTGCCTCTTCCACAAACGCCTTTCACAAGCAGTCAGCTGAAAATAAAGGACTCTGCTCCCCACTGACAGAAGGGCTGGTGCCCTGCCAGGTGCAGCTCACATCCTCACAGGAAGCTGGTGTCAGAAACATCACCAGTGATGCTCCACGATAACATCTTTTGTGCATGGACTACTCTTTGTCTCACCTAGATGGAAAAGGAAGAACTGATCCGAAGCAGCCAAAGAGATTTGTGATCTTAATTCCCTCTGGTACTCTTGAAACCCTGAGCTGTATTCAAAAGCTCTTGAAGAGCTGCAGGTCCAGCTCCCTGCTCTTGTGTTTGCTGTCAGGAGCACAGGGAGTCATTCTGAGAGAACATCGTAGGCAGATGCCGATTAATGCAGTCTTTGTCTGCTGAGATAGACTAATTGGTGATACCTTTCCCTAGACCTCCTTTGTTGGAAGGCAAGGAAAAGTGCCAGATGGTTCACCCTGTCTAAGTCTCCTCAGGGCTGTGAGGGGTTCTGGGGAGCAGAAAGGAACGGCAACGTAACTTGCAGCACAGCAGGGGAGAGGAAACAGCAGAAAACTGGTAGCTTGAGTTCCAGGGTGTGGGACTAAAGAGTGTCCTTGGTCACAGATAACCCTGCTAAAGGGAAGGAGGATCCGATGGCAAGTATTGAAAGAGCAGAGGACGAATCAACTGCCCAGGTACAGAACACATTCGGGTGATGCCAACCACGTCCCACCTTAACCAGAGCCACCGACCAGGCCCCCAGCCCCAAAGATTGGTGCCCTTTGGCAGAGGGTGTGCAGAGGAAAGAGTACAGTACCTGCCCGGGCTGCTCTGCTGGTACTGCTGCCTTTGCTACTGCCGATGCTGTCGCCCCGTGTCAGGATGGAGATGCCACTGAAGCTGCTGGCTTTGGTAACGGGCGGGCGCAGGTTGCGGATGGAGCCATCCGAGTCGGTGCTGCTCCAGGGCCGAGGTTCCAGGGACTTGATCTCGCTCTCTGTGCTGCTCTGGCGGCTGCCTGAGGCCCGGTTCAAACTGTCCCGGTTGCCCCTGCAGAGACCGGAGGAGTTAGAGCTCACCTCCAGCAGAAAAGGGGCAGCAGCAGGACCTGCGGGCGCTGCGGCGGTGTTGGCACACCGGGGCGGTGAGCCCCGTCAGCAGCTGGCTCTGGGACACAGCCTGGTGGCACCGGGCACGGGGATCTGACAGCAAACAAACACCCTGGGTCACAGCTTTCCTGGGCATGCACTGCGGAGACCCAGACACTGCTGATCTTCCTTGGTGTGTGCTGAGAGCTGCTTCCCGGCCCTTCTCCCTAGCCAGATCCCAGCCTGGAAGAGATGCCAGCAGGGTCAGAGCAGAATCCCTTGCTAAAGGCCTCCTTTGTCTCAGAACAGGGAGCTTTTAACAGAGACCTCGAGACAAGGCTGCTCGAGATCTTGTGTCCACACCAGCACTGTCTGGGATATTGCTCCTCCCAGAGCTGTGCTCCCACTCATCACCCTCCCTTAGCCCCAGGCCAGGTCTGGCTGCAGCAAGACTTTATGCAGGATTAGCAAAACCTCCCAAGCAGGGAGCAGTTGTGGAGGGGAAAAGACAGGTGTGGAAGGAACTTCTGAGGTGATGTCCTGGGCTGCTGGGAGCACGTGAGAGCCAAAGAATATACGTCTCTTGGAAAACCAGTAGGATGGTTACAGCCCTGAAGAGGTGAAGGAATTGGACTGTGCAGCCTCAGCCTCCACATTAGAGCTGATCTAAGAGGCATCAGTGCCAAGCTTTGGGCTCTCTGCAGTCTGAGCTCTGAGGGCTGCTCCTGGGATGCTCAGAGAGGGGCAGCAGTGTTTGTGTGTCATGGCCTTTATTTCGACTCAGCTGCAAACTCTGGTTGCCTGAGATAGCCAGACCCCTCTCAAGCTGGTCACTGCTAACCCAGCAGCACAGCAGTTCTGCTCTTTCTAGGAATGCTCTCTGAATTCCAGGCACATTCCCACACCCTTGCTCTCTGTGAGCAATGCCCTGGCAGCTTCAGCCGTGCCTTTCTCTCCATCAGCCTTCCTGCAGGATGTTTCCCAGCGTGCCCACCAGCAAAGAGCTCTCTGCAATCAGATATGTGCTTCAGCAGCATTAATACAGGACTTCCAAGCTGCTCTGCTCTGAGGGTCCAAGCCTCTGGAGGTCACACAGACATCACCTACAGCACCACCACTGAGGGAACCCCAGTGTCCTCAAGAACTTATTGCTGTCCAGAGCTCAAAGTGGTCCCCAGGCCTACATCTCCTCCTTCTCCCCACTATGGGAACCACAAAACAAAGTCAGATGTTAACCAAGCTCTTTAGAGAATGGGCACCACAGCCAGAAAAGCTTCTAAAGTAGCCCTGGCTGCAGCTCAGCTCCTAAAGCTGAAATCACATCAGCAACCAGGGGTTCTTTAGCCACTTAGTGGGTGAGTTTTACTACAGCCCCATGGCTGACCTGAAAACTACACCCCCTGCCCTGAACACCACTGCCACAGCAACGTCCCTCCAAGGACAGCCTGAGCCACGGGCTGGACTGAGGAGAGGGGCAAAGCTTAGATCCTTAGATCCTCCTGTCCATACACAAAGCTGCTTCATCTCTAGAGCTGTGACTATTGAAGGAGAGGCCAGAAGGCACAAGGGTGTCTCCATTCTCATCCTGTCCTCTATCCTCATGCCTTCAGCTGTGTGAGGTGATTCACGAGGTTAACTCCATCCTTCCAGCCTTTTCATCCACAGGAAAACTACTTAATAAGAAGATGCTGCTCCAACACATTCCCAGTGCCCTCTGCAGCATTCTCTGGTTAAAATGGAAGCCTGAGACACTTCACTGCCACCTTTAAGTAATCCAGCCTTTATAACAGGGAATTAGGGACAACCCCACCTTCTCTGGATGCCGGATGTAAGGCAGGGGCTTTCTTATCCTTTTGGGAAACGAGAGGCAGAATGGTTTGAAACTGTTGGAATCCTCTGGCTTCCCCGTTCCTCCCTGCCATTCCCACCTTCCACCCCTCCGTTTTAATCGATGAATCAGCAAAAAAAGGACTCAGAAATTGATGTTGCAAAAAATACAACTTCGATGACTTCACAAGCAGCCATGCATGGGGCGAACTTACTCAGCAGGACAACGTACAAAATAAGTCACACAGAGATACCTAAAAATCTGCCTCCGTTTGTGAGAACTAGAGGAAAAGCCTTCTTTGGAGAGTCTGTCGGTTAACATCAGAAAAAAGCATCGTTATAGAGTCATGCAGTGCTCTGTAGAGAAAGGCAGAGATACAAACAGTGCCTGCTAAACAGTACTAACCTGCTGTCGGTGAGATATCCATTCTGGCCAGTCTGGAAGCACGGAAAAGACATGGAGATGGGGAGGAGAGAAAAGGGAGACTTAGAAACTTTGAAAGCAACAAACCCAGGCAACTTCAAAGCAAAGAGGAGCAAAGCACTATGGGACTCGGACACAGTTTGGGTTGTGTACCAGTCACACAGCCTTCTGCACACTTGGCTCTCCATGCAGACTCATAAGGAACCTTTCCTGATACCTGTGACCCTGGCATCTCTCAAGAGTTTGCAAATCTGAGCCCTCAACTCCTTATTTCATTGTTCCAAGGCAGCTTTTCCAGTCAATGGAAAAATCAAGGCCAGGTATACAAGGGTGCTTATTTGCTCAACGCAGGCACAAATATCAGAGGCACAAAAAGAAGGCAGAGGGCTCCAAGGCAGCCCAGCCCACCCTGTGACAGTCATCCCTGCCTCTGGAAGTCAGCTGCAAAGCACTGGCTCAGAGCAAAGGCAAGCCCACGGCCACTCAGTGCTGTGCTGACACAGGACAGCACCTGCTCAGGTGGAGGGCTACAGGCAGAGCTGCTCACTAACACACCTGGATGGCTTTGGGCCTCTGCAGGTAAGACAAGTGATGATCACAACTGGCTGGAGAGTCATCAACCAGAGCCTGGTGATTCACTAGGGACACAGTGGCTGCCCTAACGTCCTCCTTGGGCAGGAACCTGGCAATTCCCCACCAGGAGAAACAAAACGCTGCTGTCCCCAAGATGCTCAAAAGCAGCAGGCAAGGAGCTGGACTTTGAACACGATCCAGGGCAGATGGGCACTTGGAATAATCCCTGATTCCATCGTTTGCCACTTGGCAAGGTGTGGAGAGCTGCCTCCAGCTGGCACACAGCACTCAACACAGCAGAGCACAGCAGCCTCTCTGAGCCAGACGTGAGCAAGGAACACAGCTCCGGCTTAAAGGACTTCCACGTAGGGAGCAGAGATCTCAAGGAAGGAATAACCAAGCTGGACACTTCATAAGAAAGACAATAAACATACTGCCCAAATTCATCCTGCACAGGCACAGAGACCTGCCTTACACTCCAAGGCCAGGAGGCTGAAGCTGTGGCACTGGAGGGAAGCTGGGGGAAGGAGCAGAGCACGGCTCCTCTCTCTCAATGTCTTAGACATCTTTGTAAGGAGTTGGAATTCAATGGTGGGTACTGAGAACACTGGGAAATTTGTAAAAAAGGCAATGATGAGATCTGACCTCTCAGTACACTCAAGGACACCTTCTGCCACAAAGTTCTAGGGCGGTACCTGGCAAGGGAGTTATCCAAGCTTACCTCTCGCGCAAATATCCGCTCCCTGACCCGCTGATACTCTTCCTCTCGCTCTTCTATAGATTTGCTCCTCCTCCCATCCTGCAAGGGGAGTCTGATCTGAAGGGACAAACACATCTCAGCGGGTCAGCAGTTGCCAATGGGAGCAGGGGCCGCAGTCAGCTGCTGTTTTTTACGTAGCAGTGTCAGTGGATGAGGATTACGGAGCGCGTGCGCGGTGCCTGGACGCAATGACACAGCCTCTGCCTTTGGACCTACCTTCTGGACACCTGTGTCTAGGGATGAACAACCTGGAGGTCTGAGTGCACTCCAAGCACAACCACTCTGCCTAAACTCTGCCTGATTCAGATCAGGAATATCACCATGTGCTTCTGAAAAAGTCTGTTCCCAGGGGCCAAAAGCCAAAAGGTAACTTTTTGGAGCGTACGCCACCACAGCAAAGTCCTGCCCAGTCATGGATCCTGTGCTTCCTGGGTAATTGCATCACCTGCTGAGGGCCACCCTGGGGAAACCAAAACCTGATACTGATTGCCATGACCAGTTCCCCCATCCTGACGACTTCAGTTCCAAAACACGACCCAGAGCGAGGGACAGTGGGACGCTGGGGCGACGTAAAGATGGGAGCTACCAGAGCAAAGAGCATGAGATCCCTGGTGAAGAGGTCTCCTGTCTTTTGCCCTGCTTTTGATGTTCAAGATTCTGTCTGACACAGGCTGGGCAAACAGCCACAGATGAACAAGCCAGGACTGTGCTAACGGTTGTGGTGCCACCTGTGACAGCCCAAAGGCAGCTAGAGATTCAGGAGGGCTTTTAGCTCCGATGACTGCCAACGCTGCTGAGCTCAAAGTGTTCCGTTTTGCTGACAGTTTCCTTTCAGCAGCACTGCAAGGTCCTAACTCACAGCTTGACTCCCTGCAAGCCCCAGGGAGGGGTGGGAGAGATGCTTAGCAACACTCAGCTCTGGGGCACTTCCAAGGAAACCTTAGCACAAGGCTTCACCTTAAAGCCCTGCCCAGCCATCAGTCAATATTTAGGGCACAGAAAAGTATCCCCTCCAAAGAACCCACACAAACTCTTCATGAATTTCCACAGTATTTTGTAAAATGATATATCTTGATGCTCCTGCTGGGGTGGAAGTTTCTAATAAAGAAGGTTACTGCAGGAAACCCAAGAGAAATTCAGAGTTGTTCTCATCTTTGAGAAGTCACATTTGACTTTCGCACAGTACCCAGATACCTCATTGCCACCCCTTACCTGATTATCGTCTCGGTCCATGCTGGTATCATCTCGTTTCAGGATAAACCTCTGTGGGAACTCTGCATTCTTCTCATCTTTGATGTGCTCAGAGAACCTCTGCTCAGGGCTGCAGGAAGAACCAACCCTTGTTAGATGAGCAAAAATGGACACAGAGCTGCCTTCATAAAACCACTGCTTTGCAGGGAGCGAGAGAGTATGCAAAGATGATTGTTGTGCTAAATCTCTCCTCTGTCTGATAGCAACAAGGGCTCCTCTCTGAGAACTGAAGAAACCCAGGAAGGGCTTGAAAATACATAAGCTTAGGACTGGAAGAGGGATTCTTCTCTTCTAGAGAGGGGATCTGTCCTTACAGAGGCAAAAATAAACGTGGAGTGGAATCCAGCCTGCTCTGGGCTCCGTTTGGAGGTCACGTTGCACCATGCAGGGAAGGGAAGAAGATGCCAGCCCAGTTGTTTTCCCTCCCTCCCCCTTACATTCGTGTGTTACTGGTCTTGTTGATAATGACTGCCTTCCCAGTTTGGTCAACGTTGTGGTCCATGCCGAAGTAGGCAGCCACCCGGTGCAGCAGCATCCTGTGGTATGAGGTCATCTGAGGGAACTTCTTAAACTGATTGCTGAGAAGGGGGGAGAAAGCGTTAAGAGTTCAGAAGGCCTTGAAAGAGGCAACGATAATCTGACACCAAAAAAGAGATCAAGGCCAGAGAGGCCTTAACCAGATCCCAGATCAGGCCATGCCACCCATTCCAAGCAGTTAGCCATGACTCCAGGGTTGCTTCTTACACTGAGCATGAGCACTGCTTTGCCAGACAGAGCTGAGCTGATTGGAGGGCTCAGCCTGAATGGGCCTTTCCTGAAAGAACACCAACTTGTGCAGAAACACGTTTGTCAGGAGTCAGAATTCACAGAACCATAGAATTGCTTGGCTGGAAAAGACCTTTGAGATCAAAGTCCAACCACACCTGTCCACTACTAAACCATACCCCTGAGAACTTCATCTACCTGTCTTCTGAACACCTCCAGGGATGGCAACTCAGCCACCTCCCTGGGCAGCCATTCCAGTGCCTGAGAACCCTTTCGGTGAAGAAATTTTTCCTGATGTCCAATCTGAACCAACCCTGGTGCAACTTGTGGGCATTTCCTCTCATCCCATCACCTGGCACTTGGGAGAAGAGCCCAACTCCCACCTCGCCACAGCCTCCTCTCAGGCAGTTGTAGACAGGGATGAGGTCTCTCCTCAGCCTCCTCTTCTCCAGGCTGAACAGCCCCAGGTCCCTCAGTCACCCCCTGTAGGCCTCCAGCCCCTTCCCCAGCCTCGTTCCCTTCTCTGGACGCTCTCCAGCCCCTCAATGTCCTTCCTGGAGTGAGGGGCCCAAATTTAGTACTTAGAATTAGCATTTTGTGACTTGTCTGATCCTATTGGATAAAGAATTTTGCAAGCTCTGCTGCAGACACCTATTCTGTCTCATGTTCTGGGATGTGACTCCTGTTTCTTCACCCACAGTTTATGCTAAGAAGGAAGCACAATGGCAGTCATCTCCTTCACAGTGGATCTGGTGTTACAGCAACTGATACCCAACCAATACGATGTTCAGGAACCCTGTGTCTGGACAAAAGGAGGTGGAGGATGTACAAAAGAACAGGAATCCTCACCACTGTGTCTCTCCCTTCTCCCCTGGGTGCCCAAGCTCCTAAACTGTAAGTTACAAACCTTTTTTTTGCTTGACACAAACTTCACGATCACTTACTTGTTATCACTAATAAATTCCAGAATCTCCTGTTCTAACTTTAGCAGCATCATTCTATCCCTGTCAAGAAAACAAAAAGGCCA
Organism: Dromococcyx pavoninus; assembly: GCA_033558185.1. Classification (NCBI taxonomy): domain Eukaryota; kingdom Metazoa; phylum Chordata; class Aves; order Cuculiformes; family Neomorphidae; genus Dromococcyx; species Dromococcyx pavoninus. The sequence continues at coordinate 152,139 of JAUMJL010000233.1, forward strand.
CTTTTAGAGACAGAGAAACAAAGCTTTATCTGCTTGGTGCCCCCCTCCCTGCAACAGAGAAAAGTCACAAACACCTGGAGCAAACATTATTAACCAGGCTTCACACATCCCCCAGGGGAATGAACTGAAAAACCACCACACTTTTTCAAATATAGTAAAAATTAATTGCCAGATTTTTTCCAGTTCAAAGTTGTTTTGCTAACAGTGCTTGGCTTTTGGTAATGTTGGATCTCTGCTCTGCTGGAAGCTCCACTGCTACAGACTCCAGCTTTGCAATTCCTACGCCAGCATTTGGCTTGATTACATTTATTACTGACACAGCAGTGGTTCCTTTAGAGATTTGTATTTGACAATCATTTATAGAAGGGTTTTAAAGCAATCAGGATTCCTTCCTGCTTGCATTCAAACAAATTATCTCTCCTCTTTCCCTCTCTCTCTGTAATACACAATTACATGTTTTGATTGACTGCAGTATATAAAATTACAGTTGTGCTTTTCGTTTCTGCACTGCCCCAGCTCCAGTAACACTCTCTGAATTCCAAAAAGTAAAACAGCCTTTCAGAAACTTTCAGTAGGTGCTGCAATCCCCTCCTCCCTCCCAAGATACACAAACGTGCACACAAACACCCCGGGTACTTCTGCCCTTCACTCCACCACCAAGTTGTTGTTTTACTGCCTGGGGACCTACCGTGGGTTTTTTTTCAGTGTATTTACTAAAAATTCATGCAAATCTATTCCAGTGGAGTCTGTATATTCCTGGCTGGAATCTGAAACAACAACAGCAGCAGAAGAAATTAACAAAACACTGCGATAGAACAGGCTGAGGGGAAGGGATGTCTCACTGCAGGCACGAGGGTGATGATTTACACACATTGCTGCCGGAGGAAATTCTGCCTCATCCTCAGCACTGACTCCTCACGACAGAAAGTGAGGAGGAAGTTAACAGAATGGCACAGGATGGGACCCATCACCTTGGACCTGAGGCCAGCTCCTAGCACAGGCTCTCAACACAACCTCTAGGTCAAGTTGTCCAGTGCTGAGTGCCCACGAGGACACCCGAGAGAGGGAGATCAGATCAGTTCCTGTATGGAAACCTAAGCCCAAGCACTCAGAGCACGCTCAGGACACACCACGCTGTTACAGGAGGCCCCTGCAAGTGTGGGACACAATACAAGCAAGTTCTGCACCTTTGATCCCACAAGCTATTTGCCTGGAAAGCTCTGCTGGCCCTGTTCTTCCCACACCTTTTTAAATTTAAAAGTAATCACAGAGAAAACAGCGAATGGAACTGAACCTGTCCCAGTGCAGAGCTGCTGGGTGCACAAGGATTTCAGGGGCAATTTGCTCACCAGATTAAATGTGTCTCTTTTAGCTACTTCTAGGCCCCCAAAATCATACACACAGGATTATACAGCAGAAACTTAACTCACTTCCTTGCAACTTCACATCCTGCACCTGTGGCAGGCTTTAGAAAACCAAATCTAAGCTGAAAGCAAAGGTCTACACGGTGGGTCTTCCTGGATTTCCATCTGCACACTTAAAAAGCCAGCAGATCACTACAAACTATGTGGGAAGCCTGCAAATCCGTTGGGGCACGTGCCAATCTCCCTCTTCCCCCCCCTGCTTTGCTCCAGAAAGGATCTTACAGGAACAATCCATTCCTGTACAGACATCAGCAGAGATCACTGCTCTGCTTCCAACAACTGGCCAAGAGAATCCTCCAAGTGGGTAAGACAGGAACTGCTCTGTTCAAAGGAGCACCTGACCTCGAGACAGCATTTTCCTTGGTGCCTTTTCTTTATTTTTGTCTTTTTCTTCTTTCTCAGTCCCATCTTTCGTGGACTTTTCCTCTTCTTTGTCAGAGGGGCAGCTGACGTGCAACTGGATGATGTCCTGGAACAAAACAAACCAGGCTGGTCTGAGTCACCTGGACACTCCCTGGAATCACTGCCACAGCTGGAGATGTTGGCAGCTGAGAAAGGCATTGCAGGAGGCAGTGGATTCAGGTTGTATATCCGAGACATTTCATTAGAGGCCCCACTCTGAGAACAGGCAAAGCAGTCTCTCACCCCACCCTCTTCCCAACAAGCAGCCTTTGGCAGGCTCAGAGGGGACTCTCAACAGTGTTTGTTACTGTTGAAAACCTGCCTGGATCACCTCTGAACATAAGTCACTTCCCTGCTCAAAGCTGACAAAATGCTATGACATTTTGGACTCAGGAGTGCCTAAGGTGAGGCAGGTCCTGCACCCTTTCAGTAACTCTGTGTCTAACCTGGAAAGAGAAAGGGCACGAGGAGAAGACAAAATACACAGCAAAACACATTTGTGGTGTGATGAGTGGTCCCTGTGCCTTCTGATGTTTCTTTTCACCTCCCCTCTGGAGATGCAACTGCCCAGCGTGGCCTGAGGACTCACTCTGCTCCCTGTGGGAGACGTTAAACACCAGTGGGACTGTGAAAGGCTACATCAGCTCAGCAGAGGGTTGACCTATGGTGAGCCAGCTCAGATCTCTGCACCATCCTGTGCTTCTAAAGCCTGTGTGGGCAGAGAAAGCTCAACCCATCTGCTCCTGCTGGGGCAGAAAGGTTCTCAGAGCCTCCCTGACTGACCTTCGAGCTTCAGTTTCTCTGTCACTGCCCACAAATGGGGGTCATCTCTGCAGAGCACTGCACATCATTTCTCTCTGAGCTGGGTGCTTTCAGTCACTGCAGCCTGAGCATAAAAACTTGCATAAAAACTTCCTTATCATGGCCAAAGCCCCAGGGGCTTTGTGGAGGTGAAGTGCTGTTCCAGTTTTAGGGGAGTAAGCCGGCAGAACCTGAGCAGCTGTGGGTGCCCAGTGATTGCTGCAGGAAGAGAAGGGCTGTGACTGTATCCATAGGAGCAGTGCTCACAGGCACGACTGCTCCCTTCAAAAGTAGCCTCTTGTGGGAAATTCTTGGCTCGTGGAGGCAGAAGCCCAGGTCAGGACATCATTTCTAGCAAGATGTGGGTTTTCTGGGCTTCCACACTCCACACTTATCTCGTTCTAGGCCTACCTGGGACTCCAGCAGCCCATCCACAAAGGGGCTAGAAGATTCTTCACATACAGCCAAGCTCCTGACCAGTTTCAGCTTTGAATTAGACTGGAGAAGGAAAAGAAAGAGTACAGTTAAGACACCTTGGCTGAAACACACACACTGAAGTTCATGCTGCTGCATTACCAACCCTCTCATGCAGTCACTATCAATTAAACTGCTAAAAAGGAGAAGTACCAAACCAGCTTCTTGCAGCAAACTGGAATCTACAACAGCTTGGAGTCCTACAGCAAATCAGTTCTCTTCCTCCTTCAGTTTTGATTAGGATTTGAACCAACAAATCTAACTGCTTTCCCATGCCTCTGGGCAAAACCTCTCTTCATTTGGGGTTGAACTTTTGTGAAAGATGAAACCAAAAGTAGAGGGGAAGAGACCTTTGTCCTCTCAACCACACTTTTAAAATCAAGCCCTGAGGAACCTAATCTGATGTCACAGCTGGCCTGGTTCAGAGGGGAATGAATCCTAGACAAGAGTCCTGAACACGTGTTTCATAGCAGTTTCATAGCAGCCAACAGTTCCTTTATGGGTAAATGTCTGTTAAAAGGGAACCCTGCATGAAAAGTTCCTGTCCTGAACCACCAGGTGCTGCTGTGTTGCTCCTGGAGACAGGAAAGACTTGAGGTTGGGATGAGACTCAGCTGAAAAGGGCCAAAAGAAAGATGGGAGGTTGTACCTTGGCTCTTTTTCTGGCATGGCCATGGCTTGATGTTCGTCTCTGTGGAGAAAGAAAAGGCAAGAAGTTTAATCTGAATGTTTCCACTGCCAAGGGTATTTTCTCTGCAAGACAGCACAATGCTGAGCGTGTAAATGGCTCTGAAAGCCTCCACCTGACAGCAACGGAAGCTGTTGGAAATAGGAAGACGTGGAGAGCTGAAATGAAACCCTAAAACCTTCATCTCCTATTTGGGCATTTTTAACAGCAGCAAAGTAATGGCCAAGCACTGTTCCTGAAACCAAGCTCTCCCTGGGATGCCTTCACTTCACATTTAGTCATTCAGTGGTCCTTAGGTCAAAGGAGATACCAAAAGGGAGGTAAGAGCCACGGGACTGTGCACAAGTGCCCCCAGGAACACCCCAGACTCATCTTCTGTGGGCTCAAAGAATTTAAATTATTCCATTCCAAGCAGAACAGATTCAGCTAAAGAGAAAGAGAACAGCCCATGCCCAACACAGTCTGTGCAGCACAGTATCCCCTTGGGAGGGGGTAGCAGAGGCTTCGACCCCTTTCAGGAGGGATAACAACAACCCTGTGTTTGCCAAGTGGAAGGAGAGGCCCAGCTCTGCCAGCTGGAGGAAGGGACTCCTCACCTGTCTGCTCACTTACCTGAGATTCCTGGCGCACGGTCACCTCCTCCCCCACATCCTTCTCCACCTCCTCCTTGCTTGGTGACCTGGATACGTATTTGGTTTTGTTCACAGACTCCTCAACCACCTTTTTTTCAGACTCCTTCATTATTTCCAGAGACTCCTGTGTTGTGTTGCTGTTTGACATCTTCAGAGCCCTACAAGGCAGCGACGGGCACCTGCCAGAAGAGGTGACAGAACAGGTAGAAGGGACTCAGGAACCAGAGAGAGTTTCTCTCTGGAACACAAACTCTTGCACTTAAGAGGCTGTGACTTCCTTGCAATCATCTTGTGTACCAAGAACCCAAACCCAGCACTCCAACAACATCCCACCTACTCACCCCCTCGGATACAGCCCCTTGCAGGAGCTCCAGGGTTCTCACCAGTGCTCTGGAGACACCAGCAGGGCCTGAACAAAGGTCCCTACTGCTGGCACCCTGCCCTCCAAGGTCTTTGGTGCAAAGGAGAGACTGAGGGTACTCCTAACGCCAGCAAACACCCAGAGGCAGGGAATTCAGTAGGTGAGATACACTCAAGCAACCAGAGGAGGTGTGCTCTGCCCCAGGACAGACAAAAGCAATGAATCTGCATCTTTTCCCCCAAATCTGAGCTCAGTACTTCTTGCAATTATGCAAACTTTCAGTGAGAAAACAGCCTTATACCCAAGACATTCCCCTGGCTCTTGTGAAATAAGGCAAGGCCTGATATCTTCTTTCTAGCTGCCCACGGTGAGATGCTTCAGGAAATGTGGGAGTCAAACAATAACAGTCAAATCACAAATTAAGAAGAAAAAATAATGCTTCCTGACAAAGTCAAATTTAATTGCTTCCTTTTGATTAGCAAGAGCAGAGGCAGCCCACAGAGCCCCTGAAACCAGCTCTGAATTAGAGCAGAATCCAGACAGAGCAGCACCCTGTGCCTCAGTCTGCTGACAATCTTAAACAGCAGCAATGAACATGTCACACATCCACTCATCAAATTAAGTGTTAATTCCAGTCCTCTCAGCCAACTCAAAGCAGGTCTCTTCCAGCTCGAGTGAGGGCTGGACCAGCTTACACAGGACTGCAGAGGGATTCTGGGACCAAGGAACACATCTGGAGAGACACGGCCCACGCAGACGAGGAGGCTGGATAAAAGCAGGCAGGTTGAGACAAGGTCCCAAAAAGAAAAGGGGAAACCTGAATTTGAGAGCTCCCCCCCCCCCCCCGATAAAGCTTCCCTCCTTGACAGGAGTCCTCCAGCATATTTCCCTGCACATACAATCCAAAGATTTGTGTACTGCTAGTGCTGTTCAGTAGCAATGCTTTTGAGGGGAGGTTTCCATGTGAATGAATCAGTCCTGCTCCCCCAGGACAGACGTGGGACGCAGTGAGGGGGTGCAGACATGATCTGCTGTGACAGACAGCGGCTTGCAGAGAGAGGGGAAGTTCAGAGGACGCGGCGGGGTGGGTGGGACTGAGCAGTGCCCTGCCAGGGAGATGAAAAGATTACTCAGATGCACCATGAGGGAAGTCACAAAAATCTGTGTCAGAAAAAGAGAACAATGGAGCAACAGGAGGTGAGTGAGATGCCATTGATGTTTCTGTTTGGGCCTTGAGGCTGGCGAGCAGCGACAGTGCGAACACTTCATGCGTGCTGGGCGCAAGGGTCAGGTGAAAGGGCACCCAGGACAGATTTACATCCTCCTCTTGATGCTGAATTCCACCTCTACTGCCTTCTTCCTACACACATGCACAGCCATGACCATGCAGGCTGTGGCTGGTCCTGCTTAGGCAGGGAATAAAAGCAAGAAACTTCTGCATTTAGTGTCAGGATGGATCCAGCAGCAAATCTGGGAAAGGCAGGAAGCCTGCTGCTAAATACACTCTCTTCCTGGCCTTGTTTCTCAGAGCACAGACACGCTCCTGTGAGCTAAATGAGGGTGCAAAGGAGCCATATGGCTGCTTGGCTGTAGCTGCCTACGTGCACGCTCCTGTGCTGCAAGAGGATGGAGGTATCGCAGGGAGCTCATCCCACCATGCACTGGAGCTCAGCTTCCTCTCAGTTTTCAGGGGGAAAGGAAATAAGTGTGAGTGGGCTCTACTTTCTCAGTCCCTGTCCAAGCTGTGACCGAAGGAGCAAGTCTGTGTACTTACAGCCCTCTTGACCAGGCTTCGTGATTCCCTTCAGACACAAGAAGCTTGATTCGCTTCCCCTCCACCCTCTCCCTTGGTTATTAATCAATTCTTTTTTTCTTTTCAGAGACTCACTCCAAAAATCATTCAGCAGGGCAGAGTAAAGACCTCATCAGACTCAGCCCAGGTCATCAATGTTGATGGAACTGAGTTTTCACTACAGGGAAGGCTGCAGAGCCTTGCTGCCAAGAGGAAACCCTGACGTAGTCGTAACAGCAGCAGCTTTCTCCATCCTCAGCCTGGTTTTAAAAAAATAAACAAAGTATACTTAGAAACAAAACACATCCAATCACACACTAAGCAGAGCTGAGCGCTCTGAGAGCTTAGAAATAAACATCCCAAGGCTGGTGATGCACTGGCTGCAGGACAGGCCCCACCACATTGCTCTGATGGACGATCACAGTCAATTCTGAGCACTGGCAGAACTGCACAGAAGAGCCGACCCAGCCTGAGGGAGGTTTGCTGGTGCAACTGGTGATTAAAGCCAATGAACCAGTCTGTAAGAGGGAAGGGGGAAAGCAGGGCCCCTTTTCCAGCACTTGAGTGTTTCACTTCACCCCTCTGTGCAAGGCTTTAGCATTAGCACCAGGTATCACTGAGTGAGTGCCTCTCGCATGGTTCCATGATGATGCTCCCACCAACAATTTGCTCATTGGCTTCCAGGTCAACCAATGGGAATCACAGCTCCATGGCAACGGGCTCTATCGCTAGCGGCAAGCAGACACATTCAGGGGGTGATTCAGATTCCCCCTCCTCGCTCCCCTTCCCCAGCACAGCCTCTGCTGTAGAAAAAGCTTTTCACAGGAAAAAGTGGAGGCGGCGAGGTGGAGAGGGTGCTGCAAATTCGAGGCATTGAAGCCTTCTTGGTTCTACTGATTAAGGCAGGCGGTGCAGGGCTCCCTCTGCACCAAGAGATCTTCAGAGAAGCTTCTGTCTCCTTTTGTGCCAGGACACAACAGCTGGTAAAATTTTTGCTGTATCAAAAGCACACCTAACTGGATGCAACAAGAGGCTGTAATGCAAGGCTTTGCTAGTAGGACCAACCAAGGCCACGTAGCTCCTGAGACACCTCCCTCCTAGGTTCCCTTTGGGCTCCCAGTCTGCTCTGTAGCTGTAAGCTGCCAACCAACACTGCTGACTGGGGCATCTCCAGCACCCCGTGAAAAGCCTGCAGCCTCAACCTGAAAATAAACAGGTAAAGAGCCTTTTGGGCACGCTCTCATTCCCTCCTGTTGGAGAACACAGCTCCCTATCAGTGGTAACAAGCTCTATGTTACAGCGAGCAACGGACCAGTGAGGAAGCTCTGAAAACTGCACTCGGGGACACTCAAGCTGCAACTCTCTCAGCCACTGAAGCAACCTCTTCTGAATGCTCTCCATTGCTATTTTTATTGTCAGTTGAAGGGAAGGGTTTATTTCCTCACTACCACACAGTTCCTACAAAACCTAGCCTAAATAAAAAAGTCAGGAGACCAGACGTATTTGGCCGCACAGTGCAGAGGCTCCCAGTGCTTAGTCACTGCTTTAAATCTGAATCTCCACCCCCACATTACATCAAAGAGGTGAAATAATGATGCAGATGGGAGGACTTCAGGTGGAAAGGGGGGAAATAACCTTATAAGAACAAGGAGACAGGAAATACAGGTGAGAGAGAAAGCCCTGAGTTAGTTGTGCAGAATATCAGGTGGTCTTCAGCACATCCCTCCCAAATATTTCCAAGGAGGGTAAAACAACACCTATTAAATTGCCTTCACCCCCAGTTGCTGAGTAAATGGTCTCCTGGCTGTTCAAGGGGCCTCCCTTCAGAGGGACCCACCTCTGCAGCTCCACAGAGGACCTCCAAAATCATCTTTATGTGGCACACAGGAATCAAGAACAAAGGTGCATCTGAGAAAAGGGAGAACGAAGAAGATACAGCTTCGAAAAGCCAAACCTGATGCCTGTTGTGTTGAGATCCAGCCTCTTGTGGAATGAAAAGCTCATGGTAGAACCCTATGCACTTGTTTCAGGATAGAGAAATTCACAGCAGCAGGACAATTAATTTCTTTCCCTCTCCAGATTCCAGATGTTCCCACTCAAGACAGGTCTTTGCCTCTTGCCCCAAAGGCCCCACTGTTCTTTTTGTGCAACTTAAATTGCTTTCACATCAGAGGTGGCTGAATTTCACTAGCAAAGGAGATAACTTCCATTTATAACAGAACCCCCCGTTCCTTCAGAATGGGAGAAAGTATCAAACCAGGGAAGGATTCCCTACCACAGTTAAGAGGGCATCTGAGCACACCCAGCATGTCCTGCCACCCACCCCCAGGTGTAACATCAACCACATCAACCAACACAGAGGGGAGAAGTGACATATTCACCCTCCAGGCACACAAGGGTGGCAATGCCCACTGCTCCAGACAGTGGCCACCACTGAGTCAGCTGTGGGACTGAGGGGCTCAAGACCAAAAGAAAAAGGCACAATGAAAAAGGCAGTGTGTGTTGTTTTTTTCCCCCTGTACATGAAAACTGCTGACTGGGCATAGGAAGAATTGCCATGGGCTTGACAGGAAACTTCAATGCAGAGCTGATCGATGTGTTTGGAGAACCCAGCTTGATTGCCTGCATACTCAGGTCCTTTCTTTTTACTTTATGGCATGTAATATCAGAGCTCCCATCTCCTTGCTGCTGCGAAAAGCTGACGACACAGAAAGGTGGCAATCATTGGATTCAGGCACGCTGGAGACCTCCTGGGGAAGATAATTCAGTTCAGCACCAAAGCCAGAGGCTGTAAAGATCCCCACATCCCGCAGAAAGCCTCCTCCCCACCCCAACTAGGCTCACTGCTCGACTTCTGATGCTTGTTTCCTTTTTATATGCATCACGAGGAGAAAACGGTGCGTCGAGGGAGGTATCACATGAAGATGCAAGTGTGCAACCATGAGAAATTGTTAGAAATCAGTTTAAAATATTGACTGTCACTGCACCACGCACCAGAACAGCTTTTATGTTGAAGTGACCTGAGAAGGAAAGAACAGAGTTCTGCTTGCAGTGCCTTCTCAACACGGACAGTGGTGCTCCATCCATCTCACCCCCGCGGCGCCTCGGTCCCAGCTCTCTGAAAGACAGTTCATCTGCATTTCAAACCCTCTGGTGCCCCAGCAGGAAACACCCAGCTCCATCAGCTACCCAGGACATCCTTCACTGCTCTACAGCACTGTCAGGTACAAGAATCTCTTAAGCACTTTGAACTGGATGGGTAAACTTTGCTTATTTTGCAGGCATGGAAAAGGAGACACGGAATTCCTGTCAGTTCTGAGATGCCCACAGCCCTACACTGCTGCCCAGAAGCCAACCAACTGGGCAGACTGGACAACACTGTGAGAAAGGAACCTACTGCACAAACACCACAAGAGGGTCTGCAAAGAAAGAGAGTTCAAATAACACTGGAGAAAGTGGGTTTAAATAGTTCCAGGCTTAACAGCTCCCTTAGCCTAAAGCTGGCAGCAACAGCAGCCATTTTCAGTCCTTCTGCTCTGCCCTCTGCCAGTGTGAGGGGATGTTATTTGTTCAACATTAAAAAACAAACAAAACAGAACATGATGCTGTTCTTCCCTTCTCCTTTTATTTTTGGGAGCTGCAGTGAAGCCAAGCAAGACCTTGTTTACAAAATCTGGGGGAGAAAACCAAAGCAAACAGCCAATAGTTAAAAAGCAAAAGGATCACGGAAGCCACCAATACAAACAGGTCCTGAGAAGGAAGGGCTTGTGTTGGGTCAATTTTTGTGGACAATTCCTCTGAAGGGTCCCTAGGCAGAATAGTCAGAGAAAGAAAAGATAAATCTGAGATGAGACTCTCCCTGTCAGAGAGTTCCCTTCTCCATTTCACGCTGGTTTTCCTTTCCCCATCACGAGCTATTCCTGTACTCATCCAAAGCAGAGGGAACTGCTCCTGTGACGTCAAAGCAGTTTCCCAGCAACAATTAATGAGGGCTGTCCACCACAGGGGTTTCCTGAAAAGCTAGCAAGGAATTATCCACCTACTTTCTACAGTGTCAAGATGCAATAAGACAGCACTGAACAGGAACAAAGTGTTAACCCTTGACAGCTCGGAGGAGAACCCTGGCCCGCTTCCCACTGACACATGTCCTAGTTCTTTCAGAGAACCCCAGGCAGAATTCCTTCCGCGTGAACCTCCCCGTAATGAAATACCACATCAGGTAGGAGATGCCTGCAGATATGGAGTGACAACCAGGCTCAGGGATAATGCCTATTGGTGATAGCTCTTCTCCTCCTGCTGGCACCCTTTTCCTGTGCCATGCCTGCGCCACTCAGACTCATAAGCACAAATACTAAAAAGCTGGCTGAGAGCACAAGGTAATCCCCACTCCAGAGCTGACCTGGGCTTGCAAAGCACCTCCTCAAGCTTTACTAGTTAGACCCAAAGCATCACAGCTCCTGCTAAACCTCCTTGGGAGAGCAAAAAAGTAGGGCTGCTACCTGGAACCCCCTTTCTGTCTCCAAGGGTGATGCTCCTGCTTCTCACCACGCTGGCAGAGGATACTGAGTCACTCGACGCGCTGAGTAGCCAAGGGGTGCACAAATACAAGACACTGAGGCTGTTTTCCAGGTGGGATCCAGAAATTGATTTGATGATTGAACAAAGGGAGAAGGAATGAGTAAAAAAAAAATATAAATCAACTTTGTCTTGCCAACTGCAAAACCTGGACTTGACAGTGAACGTGGAGTCTGAAGAATGGATAAGGAATTCCCCTTCCCACAGATGAACTCAGCCTTCACCTGCCCAAGTTCTCATCACTCACTGCAGCTGCTGCTGTTTGTAGACTCTCAAGCCACACGTGATTCTTCCAGTTTAAATAAGCATTTTAAAGACACAAAGAGAAAGAAACAGGTCCATCCAATGCACCTGAATGAAGATGCTGCAATACTGTAACTGGTTAATACCTCAAGCCCCAGAAAACCAGCTCCTAGCACTAAATCTCAAATAAGAGAGCATCATTTCCAGTAACACGGCTTTTAGACAAGACTGGATGATGAATGTGTATGAGAAGGAGGCAAAGGCAATCCAGACTCCTGCTTCCACCAAAACCAAACCCATTTCAGTGTAATTATTTAAAATAATTAAAAAAGGGGTTAATACATACGTGAACACAAATATAGTCCTACAGAACACCAAATTGCACAAGCTAACCTGAAAACGTCACGTGGCACGTAGCCAATTAACCAGCAACATTCCTCACCAACTAGCCAGCTTCAAATAAGTAAACCCTTTAAATTATAACCCAACAGAAGAGCAGGGAGAACTCTGTCTTTTCAAAATGAAGAGAAACTACCCAGGAGCAAGCTGCATAAACACCAAGCTACGACACAAGGAGAACCCACTCCAGGGGAATTCCTTAATGACATGGCAGAGCTTATCGGGGATTCCCCCATCTCCTGTAGGTGCATCCCCAGCGTTGCAAAAAGAGGAAGGAGAAAGCTCACCTCACACTCTTCAATGGGATCACAGAGCCACATATTCTTTTTAGCACAGCAGCATTTTCAATTAACCCCTTCAAGCAGCAGAAACCCCGTCACTTACCAGAGATGAACGATGTCAGGTCCCCATCCCTGAAACACTTGCTTGCACTTACACCTATTCTGTATTTTGCACAGTGGGAGTATGGGGAGAGGGGAAAAAAAAAAGGCTCTGGTCAATCTTTCTCAAGTCCAAAATAATTGAAGAGTTATTCTAAAAATAAACTTACTGTGGTAGTTTTGCACTCTCAGCAGGTCATCTGTTTCCCGATTTCAACTTCATTGCCACAACCAGTTCAAAAGGAATTTTGCCAAGATAATATTGCTCCTCAGAAGCCCCTGCCAGCTCTCAACCCTGCACAAAACGCCAGCGATCTTCGCTGCTGCTACAGCAAGCTAATTGCTCTGACAAGCAGCTCTGAAGCAAAGCAGAGCCCAGCTGTTCAGAGGGATGTCACAGGCAGCTCTGCCAATAGCCACATGCACTCCCCCCTCCTGCTCTCATTCAAATACTTCAATGGAGCTGCCTCCGCACAGCCCTGGGAACGCTTTAAAGACACAGCAGACTTCCCCGGGCAGGCACTGGAGCAACACAAATGGAAGTGCGGGAGCAGAGACACCACGGCATCTTCCAGAAGAATTCAAGTGCATGGACCAGACTGCAGGACGCCCTCCATGTGCCAAGGTAGGTTACAGGCAGCTGGGCTTCCCTCCTAGCATTGTTCTCAAGGGCTCCAGCTGTTAATGGTTTCATTTCAGTTACTTTTTTTTCTCGCAGACTTATTAGTAATTAAATACTGACAGAGATGGGAAACAAGACATGCAAATGCCCCTAGAGAGGTTTTAAACTGCTAACTTGCTTAAATTTTCCCCAGAAGGGGCTTTTCCACCCCAGACCTGGCAACTCAAGAGGTGCACAGGCTGTGAAGTCCCCTCTCCATGTACTAAAGCTTATTCTCAAGCCTTGCTGAGAGTCCTGCACCAGCACACTCTGAGCCTCAGGGCTCAGAAGTTGCTTCTTGTTGGATTACAGAGATCTTCCAACTGCAGCTCTTGACACTGCTCAAGAGCAGGCAGGGATCACTCTTCACCTGCACCAATGGCTCCTGCTGGGCAAGAGCCCACCCTAGGCAAGGAGCAGCCAGAGCTGAAGAGTGCACACTCCTGCAGGGCCAGTGCTGACTTCAAACACGACTGGCTGAGCTCTGGCACTGCTGGAGCTGGCAGCAGAGCAAGGGGCAGTGGGCTCACTGGGCAGCAAAAGCTCTGAAGGAAAAGGAGATGAAGATGAGAGTGCAGGATCAGCCTTGGGCTCAAGAGATGGAGGGGCTGAAGTGAGGCAGTTGCAAAAGACTTGAGATGCACAGATTTATCTGATAACATCCACTGCAAACAGTGTAGTGCTCTGCTGGGAAAGCCTCTTGAGGACTCGCTTTTACCACTTCTGCTAAGGTAAAGCAGTCTCTTCTAAACAATTCCTTGCTACAGCCAAAGAAATAGTCCAATAAAGCTTTTAAAAAGGAGACAGACAACAGAAACCTGGTATGTTTCAGCCTCATGGCAAACTGAGGTTCAAACAGCTCTGCTTTGCAAAGGACCTAAATTTAAATGCATGTGTGAGCTTCTGTCTTAACCTGCTTAAGAGCCTTAGGAACCAACCCTGCCACGTCTATGCAGAGAGCAGGTGAGTGTCCTCTTCCTGCTGAAACTGCTGTGATCTGGGCTGCAATAAACAGCTCCTTGCTTCCATCACAGCAATATGGACAGTTGAAGAGGGAATCCCATGGCTAGAGAACTGGAGAGAAAAGAGTGACAGAGGGGCAAGACAGGGGGTATTAAGAAAAAGTCACTTGCTCGCAAGGGGAGGGCCACAATTCATTGACCCCCACAGGCTGAATGCAAAGGCTTCATGGATGTCATATGAAATTTCCTCATTGGAAGAGTGCAAGGAAGAGACCCAAAGGATTATTTCTGGCCACTTCAAGTTCTTTCCTCCCAGTTCTGAACAAAATCTTTTAAAATGAAGGTGTCCATGCAAGGAAACTGAACCTTGACCTGCCACGCTCTCTGAGAAACAGTCACTGCTGTCTGAGCAGTCCAAGCTTGCAGGAGGAGGGCCTTCAGCTCAGGGGCTCTGCTATGACAGTTTCTCACTCTGCTGCATTGAGTCCTGAGTGGTAGCAAGTGACTGCTTTTGCAACAGCTCCGTGGGCTGCTCAGCAGGAAGTCAGTCTGGACATCAAAGCCCCCCTGCCGTAAGTATGTGCTCAGAGTGACTCCCTGTGGCAAGATTCAGACAGAGATCAGGTTAACAACCTAACATCAGGGGCTTCCCCCCACTTTTTAAATCATCTGTTTTGGGTTTGTTTATTCCTGTTACCCATGGAGGCTCCTGGAGTTTCAGAGCTCTTAACAATCTCCACCACCACTCTGGAAACGAAGCAGGAACAGAAAGGGACAGAGGAGTTCAGCTCCAGAAGCAGCTCCAGCATGCCTTGCCCAGGCCAAGGATCTTTGCTCCACACAGAGCCTTAAAATCTCCAAAAAACATAGTGAAACTATCAGAGCTTTATTCTTCTGAGCAGCATCTGTAATCTGCTGTATTTTGCCTCAGGATCATTTAGGCCAACTGCTGGCATCCTCTGCTCTGGAGCCCTGCAGTGGCAAGATTAGAACTATAAAAGGAGGGAACTCTGGATGCTGCTCTTCCCTTCTACCAGGTCTTCCTGTTTTCAAAGCCCAGCAGGAAGAGCACGTTAAGTGAAAAAGAACACACAACCAGCTTAGGACCCTCTGTTGAAACCCCACTGTCAGTTCTTAACATCAACATTAAAGCAGAAAGAAAAGAAGCTCCATGATCTGAGCCTGCAAACCTGATCTCTAGCACTCAGATGCCGGGTGGATGGCTCAGCAAGGACAGGTTTTTGAGTGAGAAAGCCCTGCAGCCCTAGGACACAAGCACCGGCCCCAGACAGCACAGATGCTGCCTCCTGGGGGCACGTCCAGCTCTTTCAGCAATCACTGTCCGTTATCACTGTGAGTCGGCAGGGTTTCCTCTGCATGAAGCACGTGTATGAGAGAGGATTTCCTGAGCTGCACCTTTCTCCTTAGATGGGGAGACAGTAAATCCTGGGTGGGAGGAGGAGGAGGAGAAGGAAGAGTGGGTCAGCCCCATTAGCAGCCTGGACAAAGCCCTTCAGAGAGGGCTCCTGCCTTTCACACCACTTGCTCAGCTATGGCGCGTGTGTGTGTGCACATAGGAGTGTGTGTGCACAATGAAACTAGGTCAGTGAAAGCAGGGCATGGAAAAGATGCAGCAGCTCTAGGTATTGTCTGTGTTCTCAGCTTGCAGGGAAGCTGCCTAAGCCTAACACAGAAATATTGCAAAGCAAACCAAATACAAAGCACAAGACATGTTCCCTCCCTCCCTCCCTGGCAGACGTGGATCAGATGAGCCAAGGCTGTAAATTTGCCCAACTCAGCTGCTGTTGTCAGAAGATGTCAATTAGGTAATGGATATAATCCCATCAGAAAGGGGGAAAAAAGTCAAGGCTTGTGACACCAAACTGGTGGGACAGAACTGGTGCAGCTCCCCACCATCAGTCCGGGACTGGGCTTTCCCAGATGACAGAGCTGCACCAGGCAGCCTGTGTCAGGCAGTGGCCAGAGACCGAGAAGAGCATGACCAAGGGACATTGATACATTCATTTACCCACCCAGACCAGAAAACTCCCTCTCCTCTTAGAAAAGGGGAAAAATAGCAAACAAAAGAGCCTGGGACAGACATCTCGTTGCGGGCATCTCAAACAAGAGTGCTCTTACTTCTGCCAGCCTCAGTCACCACAGCACCACAGGGATGAAGGAGAGAAAGCAATCCTCAGGCAGCTAGAGAACCATATCATGGACTGTTCTTGGGGTTGGAAGCGACCTTGCTCATTGCACCCAGCAGCAAGCTACCATTAATTACTGAAGTGCATAGGTAGGAAAAGCTCTCCAGACAGCATATACTTCCAAGGACATCATGAGCATGCAGACTGCAGCAGAGATCTGGAGAGCTGGCTGCCTGATGTGACTCAACCTCAGGGTGCTGCCAGGCACACACCAAGCATCTGAGCTAAGGAATCAGCTTGGACAGGGCACACTCTTAGGCAGACACTGTGATAACCACCACACACAGCAAGTCAAAGATCTTTCCTCAGTCCTCCAGGAAACTGAGGTTTTGTTTTGCAGGAGCGTGTACGTAGCAGAAAGACTTCTCTGTGTTTGGAGTCAGGAAGTGGGAATGATGAGAATTGCAGCCCCGTGCTGCTGGGAGTTACCTGCTCTAGCACATCCCGTGAAAACAGCTCCATGAACATCCGGAACCAGAGCAGGTATCCATGGAAAAGCTGAAAGCAGAATCCCCACAGCTGGGGCTGAAGGAAGGATGTTTTGGTCTTATGTTTTGGTCTTATTTGTCCTCTTCCATGGGCACACAAATGGAAGACAGGGTTTCCTCATCGAGACTACGACCAACCTGAAAGATTTCTCCACGTAAGTCCTACAACCAGCATGTTTTTCTTTTCTGAGGAGACTTTGGACCTGATGAGGCCACAGTAAAGGAATGAGGCTTAGATTGGAAAAAAAATAGTACTTGCAGTGCAGACTTCACTCTCAAAGGTCACAAGACAGAGAGCAGTGAGGAGGATGATGCTGTGAGGACAGAGAAACCCAGACCATTGAGAACTCTCTCTGAATGGCTTCTTCTATCAGAAAAGAGACAAATTAGGCTTATGCCCACAGAAGCAAGATCCAAGAGTCAAGCCCTGGCCCACCCTGCTGCTGGGAATCAGCACCACTCCAAGCACCACACAAAACAGAGGCAACTGCTACTCTTACACATCCAGGACCTAAACTGCTTGAGGACAGGGCTGAGGCTCCTGAAACGAAACAAGAACCCTTGAAGAAGTTTACCTGGCCTAAGAGAGAATTCAGAAATTAGATCGCAAGGCTGAACCGAGTACTTCAGAGCCAACAGAAAAAAAAGCACACTGCCCAAGATTTGGGTTTCACTGGCCTAAAGCAGTACCTTCACAGGAATGACAGCAGCGTTCTGGCCGGCTGCTCAAAGCCACAGTGCTCAAAGCAAACTGCACCAACTGCCCTTGGGCATTTCAAACCATGCACTGCCCAGTCCCTTGTTCAACCATTCCTGGGATCGCCTCGTCCTCTACATTCTCCCCCCCCACACTCTATGCCAAGGACATCAAGACACAGTAATCCTTGTGTCACCGATGAGTCAGCACG
Source organism: Dromococcyx pavoninus (assembly GCA_033558185.1). Classification (NCBI taxonomy): domain Eukaryota; kingdom Metazoa; phylum Chordata; class Aves; order Cuculiformes; family Neomorphidae; genus Dromococcyx; species Dromococcyx pavoninus. Next base: position 169,536 of record JAUMJL010000233.1, read on the forward strand.
CAGGAAGGCACACGCTTGCTCTGTGCCAGCAAGACATTCCCAGTGCAGGAGCCGAACATGGCACCGGGTGAATTCCCCAGCTGTGGACTGACTCTGGAAGTGGAGGCAGGCCGTGCTGCTGCCTCTGCTCTCCCTGCCACTTCCTTTGGCCAGGAAGAGACAGAGCAGCTCCTTCCTCCAGCCAAACTCTGCCCTCCTCCCGTCTGACTGGAAGAACAGCCGCTCCCCAGCTCCATTAGGAAGAAAGTGCAGAAGCAGCAGGGATGCAGAATAGCTAAATCCATCAGCTCAGAGGGACAAAACACAGGCAAAAGAATACAGGGGAACCAGAAGAAGAGGGGAAAAAAAGAAAGGGATAGCAGGAGAAATATAAGAGCTGTGAGACACTCAAGGAAGCAAGGGGAAGGGGCAAACTAAGCTCAGTGAGTAACTGGAAAAACCCTTCAGAGATGAAACCTCTTGCCCACCCGCTCCTTGTAAAGGCTGTGCTGCCATCTCTGATGCTGCATCCCTTGACGCAGCAGGGAAGAAGAAGGAAGGGTTTTAAATGCAAAAGAAGTCACCATTTTCTACTAAGTAAAAATTAAACACCCCCCAACAAGGAGCTCTGAGTCAACTTCAGCCGTGCCCGCAGCCCCTGACGCCGTCCTCTCCTCGGCACGTGCCTGCACACGCACGTGTGCGGAGGTGTCTTCCTCCTAGGCCACTCTCCAGGAAGTAAAAAAAAGAATCTTTATTTTATTTTCATTTTTAAAAAGGGACCTTCCATTCAGATCTGGTTCAGCTGAGGATGTGTTATCATGGCAACCATCCCCACCCTGTCTGCCCCAGCAAGGAGAGCGTTAAACACACACTGATCTGAATGATCCAGCGCTGGCACAGGCTGTGATCAGGGCCCATCATCCCCTCCAGCCCCTCTCCAAGCCGAGGCCAGGGTGATTTGACATGAACCAAATCTGTCAATGGCTCAAAACAGACACGTGGGCAATAATGAGCAGTGGAAAAAACGTAGCACTCTCCATTCAGCTCCAAACATTGATAAATAATTCAGGAAGAGAAATGCCGCAATAGAGAGCACAGCACAATTTAAAAATAGAACATGCGCCGATGCCAGAGGAATGGAGGGGAAGGAGAGAAAAGCAGAGAGAGGTGGCACGAACTAAAGCACATGTGCCAACAAACGGGGCAGCCCGTGGGTGCTGCAGCCACCCAGCTCCATGTATTGATCCCAGCAGATGTTTACTTGCTCACTCTGTAAATTGGGAATCCAAAATTATTATCATTATTAACAAGGCAAGAGCATGATCAGGGCCACCCCTTCAGGATCAGAGCCTGCAGCAAGGCACAGACCCAAAAAAGAGAAGCAGCCTCTGTGCCAAGGAGCGTGCAGGAAGCGTGTGGGTGGCAGTGGGTGTCCCAACGCGCTGAGCTGTCCACCCTCCCTGCGCAGCGCGGGCACCATCCGCCTGGTGTCCAGCATCAGGTCAAGTCCCTTGCTGGGGTGTCCTGCTCAGCTGGGAGCACTAAAAAAGCTCAGTTAAGGGAGGCAGAGCTTTGAGAGTGGATTTGGCATCATCAGTTTCCTGCTGGGGGGTGAAGGCAAAACGAACGCCGACTGCTTCTAATGAGAAAGTTTGAATGCTTTTCTCTAGTCAGCTGCTCTCTTCTAAATCCAGCTACCCTAAATTCAGACATTTCCACTCATCATTTGCCCAACTGTTCCAACATTTATATCCCACAAAATATAGGTAATGTACAAAAATACATATACTGGACCTGCTAGGCAACAAGCACAAGGAGCTCAGAAAACCGTTCCCTCCGGATTCCATTGCCCTTCCTCCATTAATAATTGCATTTTAAAATAAAAACCAACAAACTTTGTGCTAACCTAAAACACCCAACTCCCTGAACAAGTCTGCAGTACAGGTGTCACTGTATTTTTGTGGTGGGAATTATGATGCAGCAGAAGTGATGTAAGTAAGGTTAGAAAGGTCACTCTCTGAGATCCAAGAGTTCCTCCTCTCAGCCGTGGAGTCCAACATATTTTACATCTACTATTAATTATGAAAAAGCCTTGGTCACAAACACAGCCCCTTTATCCCAGTTTGCCATTTGGCTGCTCTGGTCTTTCCAGGTTTGGCAGAACCTGTGAAAATCCTTGGACAGATGGCTGCTTTTTTCCCTCGTCACAGTTTCAAAAAATAACACCAGAAAGACACCAACCTCTTCCTGCTTCCTTGTGAATAATGACAACAGTTTCCTAAATATTTCTAAGACAGGAAAGTGCTGCTAATAAGAAGATACAGTGTAAATTTTTAATAAGGAAAAATAAAATACCATCACATACAGTTAATTAAAATATGACACAGCTTAGTGACTTCATCAGCCAATCCTGTTATCAGGGATACCCGGGGGGGTGAGAATAAAATTTAAAAAATAATTAAACATTAATCAATGCTTACAGGACTGTGCTGACCAAATCTGTGTGCAACTCTTGCTTACCCAACTAACATTTCAACACAGCAGCCACTGTGAGGGGACCCTGACAGAACAGGTTAAACCTCAAAACCAGCCTTCTGATAAGTGACCAGATAAAAGAGAACCTGTTAATGCTCCCACTGGTGACGAGAGAGAATCAGATCGATCCTTAGCACCGAATCCATCCACAAGAGGCTGATTGCTAAGAAGCCAGGCTCACCAGTTGAGCTGCCTGCTCAAGAGGTCATTTATTCATATAATTATGTTGGTATAGCCCTCAGCACGGAGTTACTCAGGGGTTACAGGTTTCATCACCCAAGGAGCAGCAGCTGACAGGACGAAGCACGTTGTACCGATACAAACACAGCACTGGGCAAGAGGGCCGAGTCCCTTTCACTGCACCAGCACAGCAAAGCCACATTGCTTAGGCTGCTAAAATCCCACAGATACAACACACGTGAAAGCTGAGATTTCTGCCAGCACCACTCTCCCCGGTTTGGGGAGCTGTGTGCTGGCGAAACCACGTCAGAAACGCGCTCAACACAGAGGGTTTCACGTACATCCAGCCAGTGACAACGAGGCAGGCTGCTTCTGTAAACCCCTCAGCCCTGTTTGAGTCAAGCCGACCCATCTCAGCCCCAGGAGCAGTTTGACAGTGAGCTGGGGGAGGCCTGGGATGGGCAGCTCCCCCCTGCTTTTGGGTTACGGTAATTTAAAGGGAGAGAGCAGCTTTGAGGTCGGAGCATCCGGTCATGGGGTCAGGACCCAAGCACTTCCCTGCAATCTCCTGTGTTCTGGATCTTCATTCTCTGTCCACACTCTCCCTTTTCCCACCCAAGGTCAAATCAGAATGGAAGGATTGAGCTCAAAGCACTCTTTCAGTTGGTTTGGACAGGGGGAAGCGAAGCAGGACAGACAGACTGCCTGCAGCCTCCCAAAAGCGGTCAGTTCCCGAGATGCAGCAAACTCCTTCTGTGATAAAGTAGCTCTTCTGTCTAAACTCAGCTCAAGAGAAATTAGTTGTTCAAAGAAGAGGATGTCAAAGCAATATGAAAATTTTCAAACTTCATTAAAAAAAAATCCAAGCGAGCTGCTATAAAGAGTAGGCTGCATCTGCCCACACTCAATAATCATCACCAAAATTCACTGGGAGGCAGCAGTGACTCAGGCTGCAGTACACAAAGACAGCTTGTGCTCCCAATACATAATGAAACTGGGCTTTATACAACACCATAAATCCGCATGCGCCCCATTGACAACACACATGCAGGGGAATCCCAGCTCTGACAGACAGGCGGGGAATCATCAGCCCTTCCTCTTGCTGCTGCCCACACTCTGACACAAAAACATCTCTGCAGAAGCACACCTCACCTTTGCTTCAATCCGAGAAGTAGGTCGTGTTGTGTTCCAGCTGGGTTTACTGGGACTCAGAAAGCAAGAGAAGGTTCAAAAAAAGATGGAGGAGAGCGTGATACATTTGAAAGGGGGGGAAATTAACTCTGGTCCTCAACTCTGCCCCACTATCCTTTCAAAAGTCATCTTCAGCTCTTAAAAAAAATAGGAAAAAAGAGAGAAAAAGAGAAATCTATGCATGGCTTTATCAAATTGCTCCATTGTGTGAAAGAAATCATAATTCCAGTAAAAACCTTAAGGTATACAATTACTGCAGTTCACCTCCTGCCCTATAGCCACAAGAAACACAGGGCTTTCTTACAGACTGTACTGTTTGTCCCCATGCTCATGAGTCCATGTCACTTGAACACTTTTCTCACTCTGATGCCTTCAGAACAACTCCTTTACTCAGGCATCCCCAGCCTTTTTCTCAGAATAACCAGTAGCTCCTGTCTAAACTAACTGGTGCAGAAGCCCAGCCCACTCAGCACATGCAAAAGCCTGTCCCATGGAACCAGGGGTCCAGCAGCACAGCACATTTTTGTGTTATAAACACTTCTACCTGTTCACAGGAGAGCACCAGCCTGTGAGCCAGGAAAGTGCAGAACTCCTGGGTTCTTACCCTATCTCAGCTCTGTCTTTTGATGCTGTCTCAGCCAAATCATTTCTTCTCCCTGTTGTTCAGGTCATCCACCTGTACAGCAGGGATTACACACACCTGCTTCCAGTGGGAGGAATGGATTAATGTATTAGTGCTGCAAACCCCCTTCTAAATCCCACAATGTACAGTCACAGGGTAGGATGACATGAGACAAGGAAGGCCCAAAACAGCCTTTTTCTTAGCCCTTGCTGTGGCACTGATGGGGAGACCTCACTGAGCTTTGCCACATTCCCTGCTCTATGTGCCAATGCTTCTCCAAGCAGCTCTGGCCACCAAAGCTCTCTGGATCTCTTCCTGCACCACTTGCCTTGAACTCCTGAACAGGAAACCCACAAAACCAGACAACCTGCTGGGAAGCAACAGGCTTCTCTCTGGATTGCCCACGTTCTCAGTTTTACTTTGCATGACACAGTGGGTTCACACCCTCTACTCACACTTTTTTCCCCCCAAACATGCACATCCATCGGTGATCTAGTGTGTAGCCCGGTAATTTTTTCTTTCTGGATAGCTGCTTTAGGATCACTCAGAAATTGGCTGCTTGGCCACATGGAAGTGCAAATCTAAATGACTTGCACGGTTTTCAACCAGTTCCATAAATGTAGCCCAAGACAACTCCCAAAGAAAGGCTGAGAGAGTTGTTCAGCCCAGAGAGGAGAAGGCTCCAGGAAGACCTTACTGTGGTCTTGCAAAAATTAGAGGGGGCTTACAAGAAAGATGGAGGAGGACTTTTTGCCATGGGTTTTAAACTGAAAGAGAGCAGATATAAGGAATTTCTTTTACAATGAGAGTGGTGAGACACTGCAACAGGTTGCCCTGGAAGCGCTCAAAGTCAGGCTGGACATGGCTTTGAGCAACCTCATCCAGGGAGGCCCTGCCTATGGCAGGGGGGTGGACAAGATGATCTTTAAAAAGGTCCCTTCTGGCCCAAACCATCCTGTGATTCTAAAAGAATTTAAGCAACGAACTGAAGCAGAGCCTGGGACCAGTCCTACATAGAGATTTTTAAAAAATTATTACTATTATTGTTTTCTTAAACAAGTGATTTATACACCTTCCCCCTGAAAATGAGGTTTTGGAATAGCAGCACTGACACAATCTCAAATTTAGCAACACAAATGGCATCACTACTAAAAGGGGAACTTGATGCATCTGCGCTCTGCCGAGAGGATAGGATATCACAGGCAGAACAAGAGGCTGGAACAGCTGGAAGAAGGGATTTGACATGGACATTCCCCACCGCTCTGATCCGCAGGCCAGCACTGAACAACAGAGTCTGCTTTTCCTTGCCATCAGCACAGCAGTTTCCTTCCCCTTTGATTCACTTGACCAAGCCCTTCTCTTCCCCTCTTTTCCCACAGACAACCTCCAGCAACTACACCATGGACAGGCAAAAACATCTCTGTGAACCTGAGCAACGCTGCCTCCCCCACTCCCTACACCAATTACTTCAGGCAAGAGCAGAATCCCAAGTCCTTATGCAACAGTTTCCCAGCCACTACCTGGCTGCAGGTAGTTTGGGAAGTTCTCTGGGACTTGCTTCCTTTTACACCTCTATTGCTTGAGAAGGCACTGACTTATTCCCAGGTCTTAGCTTTTATTTAACCAGAACAAGACATGCAAAGTTTCAACAGTTTAACTCAAAGGACAACATAACAGCTGATATGAGTCAAGTCAGTGCAGCTTTGGACACACCACTCTCAACCTTGCTTGCTGGGTTTAGCTCATGCTTGTCACACAAACCAAAAAGATACACAGCACCACGCTGTTTAAACCAGCCACATCACATTTCTAGTTAGATGTGATGCAGAGTAGTGCACTCATAACACCCTGGCACTGCTCTCAGCCACAAGGAAAACTCAAAAACTTAAGCCTAGCATAACCTATTCTAAAATACTCATCAGCAGTGAGTCTGTAAGGAGCCTGAAACAACTGTTTTGACAGAGAAACCTTGTATTTGCCCCAATAAGGGATTAACTTCAACTGTCAGCATAGGGCATAGTTCTGCACACCACACAGCAGGTGCTAATAAAGGCCCCAGGTAATGCTGGAACCAGAAAAACACAGCTCATTTAATGCCAGTGTAGTGCCTGGGTAACTCAAGACTGTGTCTGGGAGCCCAGGAAGCACCACTACACAAGCAGTACATGAACAGGCCAGCTCCCTCCGGCACCTCCGCACGAGACGATCCACAGGTATCCAACAAATACTAATGCTGCAGTTCACAGGATGTGAGAGGCCTCGAGACCTGACCCTCAGTGGTCAGATGGCTACAGCTCAAAGCAGCTCTGCACTATCATTACCTCTCTCTGAACAGAGGCTGTATTTCTCTCACCACAGAATACAGCTTCTCAGGTTTGATCTGACAAAGGTCCAGGCAAACAGAGTTACCAAGACTCAGGCAAAGAGGAAGCCAATGCTACAAACTCTTGTCTGATATTATTAAATCATTCCAGGTTTCTTCTTCCTCATGCTGTACAGGAAGCTCAAACTGTCCCTTAGGCACCACTCAGCAAAAAATGGAATGCCTGGTGACTAAGAGGTCAATCAGCTCCGGATCCCACTCACCTCTTGGGCACCGGTCCCCACTCACAAGCAGGGGGAGGGAGAAGAGAATGGACTGTAACCAAGTGATGTTTCTCCTTCACAAGTGGCAGGAGTTGTTTTGGGAGTCCTAATCCAGCTCCTCAAAAGCCACGTGGCTCTTTCCAGCAAAGCATCATCACTGCAAGCAACCTGTTGAGATCCATCCTCACTTGTTCAATCTCTGGAGCCTGGAGCAAGGGTTTACTATCCAACATCACACCGTCATCTTGGTGGACAGAGAAGAAGAAAATCAGTCTAATGTCCTCCCTCATCATCTCGTTTGTTCCATTAAAAAAGCAAACCACTCATATTTGTAAGTGTGGACACACACAATACTGGAATAAGTTTCCAACCTTTTCTATGCAGATACAATCTGTCCTTGCATTCCAAAGAAGCAAGAATGAACACAGGAAACTCTTTACCAATATATGTTTAACAGCTCATTGAAAATACAAAGAGATGCAGATGGAGAAGGGAGACCCTAGGAGAACATCTACTGGAAAAAGAAAGGGTTTTAGCAAATACCCTGCCAGTTAATCAGGAAGGAAGATTATGGCAAGCATACCTGGAATGATTTCATCAAGAATTTCCAGCACTAATTCAAGGGGAAGAGCGCAGAGATAATATCAGCCAGCCTTAATAGGCTATGGGTAGCAAAGAGGATAGGAATAAAGAAGAATTGTAGCATAAAGAAAGGGAACTATTTGAAGTAACCGTGGGGAACCAGGCCCCAATTCTCAAAGGGAGATGGAGAACAGGTCAAGGCAAAAGACAAGATTCTCAACAAATACCAGTGACAGGAAACCAGAGCCCAGCCATGCATGGATCTTGCCTGCATGCTGCCAGCAGGAAAAGGAGCACCGAGACAGAGATTTAGAATTAGCAAGGGCACTGTTTTGATTTGTAAACAGACACGTGTCCATCTGCTTTCTGACAAGCAAACCAGGTGCCACAACACACTCCCGCTGCTCCCCACGCAGACAGAGGAAAACAGCTCTTGTGCACATCACTGATTTGGGATCTCTGTGGCCTGCAGAGCGCTCTCCTCTACGTTATTAACCTCCTTAGCAGATCTGGCAGGTAATGACAGCTCTGCTGTTCCATGGCTCTTGAAGAAGCAGCCACACCATACTAAAAAGCTCCTCCCTTCGGACACTTCCCTACTGTTGGGGCTTAACTCTTGTAGTAGCACATCCTTTGGTGATAAACAGGCACCAAGGCTTGGCAACAGTTCCAGCTCCCCAGCAGGTTATCTCCCTTTATCAAGTCTTCTTTCCAGCACTTCTCTTCCCCAACCCTTCGGGTTCCTTGCACTTTTTAAGTTTTGACTTTGCTCCAAAATGAAGACAGCCAGTAGCCTGCACCTCCTCAGCAACACATGCAGGATCAACAGCAGCACCTCTGCTTTTCCAGCTCACATCACATTTGAATCCTCTTCAGCAGGATGGTTCAGATTCTAAGGGATCCCTTTACATGAACAGATAGCACAAGAGCAGCAGAAGCCATGATAAACTCAAGGTTGCTTTGCACTCATGATTACAATGGAATCCTTGAACTCCAAGAAAACTAAAATCTGTCCTGGAAAGTTGGAATCTTGACACTTCTGCCAGAAGTCTGCTTAGTGCTCCTTGCAGTGAAGCTCATCCCCTTCCAACCCCCCCAACCAAGGCACACCCAGCTGCACAATGAGCAGAGATAGCTCGAAATACACCTTGGTTTCCAGGCATCACAGAAGCATACACAGAACAGGCAGAGTTAAAGCAGCTGAGCTCAGCTTTAAGTGCTAAGGAGAAAAGCCAATACATTTCTGAGCTCATCAGCCTCTGTGTTAAGCTGATATCTACAAGCACAGGTCATCCAGCTCATACAGGTACACACAGCAGGGTGCTGAGTTATATCTGCAAGCTGGAAAATGAGCTCCCAGAACAGGAACCAATTCACCCCTCCGAAAAATCTAACACCTGTTTTGGGGCAGAACTGTGCTACTTGAAACCATCACAGACAAAACACACAAGGGAAGGGGGACGATCAAAACTGGAAACCAATGTGGGGGAACTTTAAATTCCCCAAGAAGTCACAACTCAAAGTGTTCAGGAATGAACAGCAAGCGTTCTGGTGACATTCCTTCCCACTTTTTTTTTAATTATGATTTTTTTTATTAGGAGCAAGGAGTTGCCTCACAAGGCCAGAGCAGTGGCCCAGGCCTGAGCTCGGCTTTCTTGCTCACCTCAAAACAAAAAGAAAGAGGCCATGAAGAACAATCACTGGAAATGAGAAAGAGCTGCCAACCACGAAAGAGGTAATCTAGATCAAATCCTAAAGACAATAAAGGAAGGGATTAAGCAAAGAGTCACAAAATGAATGACAGAAGAGAAGGAACAATCCAACAGCTACACCTGTTTACACACCATACTGGGAGGTGAGGACAATCCCCATCAGACCATTTCAAACAGACCAGAGAAAGACTTTAAGGAATCATCAACTTACCTGTGGAGCCTGTTGCCAGAATGCTGCCCTGGCAGGAGGCAGAGGCAACTCTGACACCCGAGCAGACAGCCCAAACATATACATGTACTCAAAAAAAGCTCTGCGAGGATTTAAACGTGTCACAGGGCAGTGAACACCAACTCACAACACCACCCCTCCACGGACCCTCCGAGATCCGTCCTGCACGCACTCCGGCCAAGCCAGAGATGCTCTCCGGCATCTTCACTCCTGTTGTCACACACAACAGGGCCCCGCAAGTCACAAGTGTTCTCGGGAAAGCGCTTCAAAGCAATAACGTTGCCTGCCAGGATTCCAAAAAGCCTCCAGTGCCCCCCTTCCTCCCGCCCGCTGATCCCCTTCCTCCCCGACCCACGGGGGCCCCTGGGACTCGCCAGGGCCCTGATCACCCCTCCCCCCCGCCCGCACTTACCGGGCTGGGCCAGGCCCTGCGCCGCGGGGCCGCCGCCGCCGCCACCACCACCCCGGGGCCGAGTCTGGGCCAGCGCGGGGCGACGGGGCGGGGAAGGGGGGGAGGGGCGGAGGGGGAGGCCCGGCGGGAACAGGGGGAAAAGAGGAAAAAAACGGGGAACGGGGGGAAAAAAAAAAAAAGGAAAGCGGCGGCGGCCCCGGCCCCTCCCCCGCGCCCTGCGTGCTGCGTCACCGCGCCCTCCGTTCTGCGTCATCGCGTCCTGCGTCATCGCGCCGCGCCCGTACGTCATCGCTCCGCGCCCGCCCGTTGTCACGGCAACCCACGCCGCTGGCAGAGGGCGGGGCGCGGCAGCGCCCCCTGGCGGGCGGAGGGCGCAGAGAGGGCGGATACAGCGCGAGGCCGCGCCTTCAGGGCGTGGCTGTGAAGGGGGCGTGGCTGTGA